>PVKS010032774.1:9115-22354 GCA_004027875.1 Aplodontia rufa | reverse complement strand
TATCTTAATGTGGTTTTCATTTGCATTTCTCTGATTACTAATGATTTAGAGCACTTTCTCATGTATTCATTGGCTTGATCAATGTCCTCTGGTGAGAAGTCTCTGTTTAGCTCTTTGGCCCATTTATCAATTGGGCTGTTGGTGATTTTGTAGCTGACATTTTTGAGTATTTTATAGATTCTGGATATGAGACCCTTGTACCAAAAGCTTTATATAGATTTAATGCTATCCCTATAAAGATACCTATGTTGTTCTTTAAAGACATAGAAAAAGCAATTCTCAAATTCATTTGGAACAACAAAAAACCATGAATTGCCAAAGCACTACTAAGCAAGAAAGATGAAACAGGCGGTTTTGCCATTCCAGATCTAAAACTATACTATAGGGCCACAGTAACAAAGACAGCATGGCACTGGTATCAAGACAGGGAAGAAGACCAATGGAATAGAATAGAAGACCCCGAAACCAATCCTCAAATCTTTAAACATCTGATTTTTGACAAAGGGGGTCAAAACATTACATGGAGATGTGATAGCCTCTTCAATAAATGGTGCTGGACAAACTGGTCCTCCACCTGCAGAAAGTTGAAATTAGACCCATATCTTTCTCCTTGCACAAGAATCAAATCAAAATGGATCAAGGAGCTTGGTATCAAACCAGCTACGTTGCAACTGATAGAAGAAAAAATTGGTCCAACACTTCAACGTTTTACTTGCTAATTTAATCATTCATATGTGCATGTGTCTTTCCTTCAACATTGAACATCTTTTAAGTATCAGCACCTCTTTTAAATGTGTGAATTCAAATATGGTAGCACTTTCCTTAAAAATAAAATCAGGATTGAGAAATAGAAGTAAATTATTTGATACAATGTCTGTTATATGTGCTGAGAAATACATAAAAGAGTAAAAGATCACAGAAAAGGATCCCTGAACTCAGGTCGACTCTTTCTTTGTTGCTATTGTTGTTGTTGTTGTTGTTGTTTTGAGATGGGGAGAATGAGAGTGAGAAAAAGTAATAATTAATTTTTTTTTCATCTGGCTTCTGTTTCTCCATCATGAATGTGGTGCTGGGGTTTGAACTTGGGTCCTTGTACATGCCAGGCAGGTGCTCTAACCACAGAGCCACCACTCCAGCCCTCAGGTGGACTCTTTTGTGAGAAGAAATGTGTGTGTGTGTGTGTGTGCGTGCATGCATGCGGGCGCATGTGTGTTCTGTGGTGTTGGTGATGGAGGAGAGTGAATGGTTGAATGGAAAGGTATAATGTCAGAGAAGCACACCTAGAGGTTTTGCTGTCTAGGATGAATCTTGAAATGTTGACACAGTTATGTAGACAATAGAGAGAATAGGAATAGGATTGGCAGTCCAGATAGAGCAAATGAAAGGAGGTGGCAAAAAGTGTGACATTTCCTCAGAAACAGAATGTGAACTCATATAAGTGAACTCACGTAAGGGAATCATAATGACTTCCGTATTGCTGCAAAATAAACTTCAGAACAAGAATTGATCAGAGTTGGTCTGGTTTAGTAAGATGGAGTCCAATCACAGTACATCTTTTCTACAATTTTAGGAGTTTTGAAATGTGTCAAGAGGTCATTGGGCAGATATTAAAATGTTAGAAGCAGGAGCTGGCACGGCCACATTAAATATAGAGGACAGCTCTAAAATATATGTTTGCCTAATAAAAAAATAATGGTTTCAAAAATATAAAAAAGCATTTGGCACAAACATTTCATAGTAATACCTCACTTGAAATAACGCAAATTGTTTATAAACCTTATTTATCCAGGAGCACCTGCTCATTTATTTTGTTGGAAACACAGTAACAAGTTCAATCAAAGATGCTGCTTCAGACAATATTGGCCTCAAGAATATTAAAGAAAGGAAATAAAGCTGACCCATCCTAGAATCTGTATAGATGTAGAGAGGCAAATTTATCAGTAATTAATTATGTGTAAAAGCATTATTCTCTTAAGATTCAGATAATGATAAATCTAATGTTATGAAATATTAAATGAATCCAATCACAAAAGAATTGGTTCTAAGAAAGGTGTGGAGTATTTTGGGGGATGAAACATCATTCATTAAGAGAGATGAAGCCTTGGTCTGGGGATGTAGCTCTAGATTAAAGCACTTGCCTAGCAGGAACAAGATTCTGGATTTGATCCGCAGAACCACAACAAACACACACAAAAAGAAATGAAAGAGAAACAACCTGAAATATATGATCAGGTCATTTGAGAAAGGTATTGCTGTAATTCCTCTTAAGTGATGATATCTCATCTGAGAACTGTCTATGACTATAGATACCATAATATCCTTCAGCCCATAATTTTAACTGCCTTATAATAATTAAAACTTATTTTAACTGCCAAGGAAAAGAGTTGAGATTCTTTAGTCTAACTGTCTCCAGTTAGGACCTCTTGTACCTAGTAAAGCCTCTTTCAAAACAATTTTCTTCTGTACAGCCAGATTTGATTCAGCAATGTTCAATACATATATATATAGAAGTCAAAGCATAATACACCATATATATGTTGCTGGTCATTATTACTGGACTTCTTACTGAATCTCCTTTCTTCCAGTATTTTCCATGGGTCCTGTGCTGACACTCTGTGTGGTATGTATTTTGTCGTGTCTGTTATGCCTCACTCATAAGATGATAAATAGTGAAGAAGGGATGTCAAGGAAATAAAATAGACCCAGACACTCTTGGATTTTGCACCATGGCCTCAAACCGTTGTCATCAAGAGTTAGCCCAGGAGTTTGTATCTTTGTGGTTCTGCAGGATATCACTTGGATAGAAATGATGCCTTTTATGTCAAAGTTTCTTTGGGATACCATCTGATACATACTTCTCTTCAGCTGAAATAAGGAATTTGACTGAAAGAGTGATCCCCATCTGCTTTGATTGGGGTTTTTTGTCTTCCAAAGGTATACATATTAGGAGCTCAATTATCAGCCAGATGATATTGGGATGTGGTGTAAGAGGTGGGTCTTAGGGGATGGAGCAGTAGTTATTTGGTTAGGGCACTTTTCCTGGTATGCACAATGACACAGGTTGGAAACCCAGTACCACATAGATAACCAGGTGTTGGAGCAACAAAAGACATATGGAAAACTAATTAACATTGATTCTCTCTTTCTCACTATGCCTCTCTCTTTAAAAAAAAAAAAGTGTTTTTAGTAGTATGTTCTCAGGAGAGATCAAAGTATTTCTCCTACAACCTTGGTAGTTTTCATGAGAAAATTGCTTTGGAAGTCTGAGTCTGGTCCAATCCAATATCTATGGCTTCCTGTTTTCCTATATGTCAATGTTTGCTTTCACATGGGTAGCTACTAACGAACTCCATCTGTTTGCAGCTCCTACCAGAACCAGTGCTAAGTTTTTTGGATTCCAAGCCTCCAAAATTGTGCACTAAATTCACCTGTTTTCTATATTAAGTCAGCCTAACTTAGATATTTCATTATATTAATGTAAAGCTAACTAATACAGTATCCTCTGGCAACTTTATTATGGTGAACATATAGTATCTACTGTTTCTTTGTTCAGCCACATCATCAAAGGGAATTGCAGAATGCTCTGGAAATTTTCTACTCACCAAGAACATACTGATCTTAACAAGGAACTCCTAATTTAAAAAAAAAAAAAGTCTCCGTTAGAAAGCTGTGTGGCCAAGTACCTGCATTATGGGTTTAATGTTCGATATCCATGTGATCAGTGTTCACTGCAAAAGGTGAAACTGCACAGATTCAGGTTTGCATGTGGACAGGTGTGTGTAGTGTTTACAGATGCATTTTATGTGTCCTCTTCTTCTTAAATTTCACAGAGAGAGCTCTTATGTAAATTTCTTTTACTTGAACCCACAGTATAATTTCTAAATCCCAATCCTACTTCCTTTGCATAAAATCCATCAGTATCTCTATTCCCTTTTGGGTGTGTGTAAACTTGGCTCTCAATACCCCGCATGATCTGACCCTTGCCAACTTTCTTCTTCACTGCTCACAATTCTTTCGTATTTCTTGCCTGAGACATCCTAAATTCTAACCATCCACAATTCCCTGCACACATCTAAATCCTTCCCACTTCCCTAATTCTGCCATCTGTCTGGAATTTCCTTTAAAGTGATACAAGACAGTTTGAAGATGCTAGTGGGTAGAATGTTGAGATAATTATTTTAAATAGTAATTTCTATTTATAATGGAATGCATGGTAAAATGAAACATATATATATATATGTGTGTGTGTGTGTGTATATATATATATATATATATATATATATATATATATATATATTTCTCTAGGGACTTCATTTTAAAAATCCAGATTAATTTCCATTTTAAAAGAAAAGAAATATTGAAAAAGAAATAGGATCATCTGCTTGTTCATTGTCCCTGTAATGTTTAATAATAGAATCAACAATGAAACTTATACATAGCTGGTATAGAAATTATGCCATTTTAATAGGTTTTGTATTAACTAGAATATCAGCAACTACTGAAGAATTAAACCTCCAATTTTCAGAAGTTTATTTCTTCCTTTTACCTCAGTTCATTGCAGGTATTTCTGGTTGGGGTGGCTTACCTCAATATGTGGTTTGGGGACCCCGGTTGCCTCTGTTTTATGCCCCTAAAATCTTTTAGAGTCTCAGAGTTTTACATATCCAGATGGCAGATAAAAGAAAAGCAGAAAAGACACACAATCTTTTTTTTAAAACCCTAAAATCAGAGTAATATCAATAACATATGCCATTCCCCTAATAAAATCTAGTTACAGACCTACCTATACGTGAAGGGAGAGATGGTGAATTAATCCTGGTACTGGGAATCTTCTAGTCAGGACCAACTCTACATTATAGAAAAAAAAGTCATGAATGTTAACCACCTCTGACATAAATCACCTACTAAGCAATATACGTCATGTGACATCATTATTCAATAAGTTACTCTTTGTAAATTCATATCTGAAAATTAAAACTTTAACAAGAAATAAAAAAAAATAAAAAATCGTGAGATTATAAAGAGCATTTGTTACTTTTGTGACTTGATGAAACTGTGTCATTGTTTCTTTTCCCAAGCCAGAGTTGCCATAGGCAGATCTTTCTCCAGGCTGCAGAGGTAGGCCCTATGGTCTAAGTCAATAAACATACAACATCCTACAGACAATTACGATGGTCACATGATTTTTTTCAGATCAATAAGAGTCATGTCTGGAAGTTTTATTTGACTTTTGCATATTTTGGGAGAATTCATATATTAATTGATCTTCAATCTGTGAAGATGGTGTGGAACTGCTGCTGATTTTCCTACCAGGAGATTTTTATACAAAATAAACTAAGAGAAATTATCAATTCAACACAGACAAGGTAGAGTTGAGAAAAGAGAGAGAAAGAGGAGAAAATTTGGGTTCTGTTGATATCTTTTTTGACATCTGACTGGACCACTTTCGAAGTCTAATATTTGGAGTCATGTCCATCCGTTCATTCTTTTTCTTTCTTTCTTTTTTCTCTTTCTTTCTTCTTATGGTAAAAGAATAAATCTCTTTGTTTTAGTTCTATTTTTATTCTAATTTGTTATCAATTGGCATAGAAAAGGTCCTAACAGATTCACATTCAGAACCAATATCGTAGAGAATGTTAGCCTTCCATGACTTTAATAAATACCTGATTTAAGCAATTTAAAAAGAAAAAATTATTTCTTTTGGCTCAAGGTTTAAGAGCTTTGCATCCATAGTTAGTCCCTTGGTCCCAATGCTTTTGGGCTTAAGGTGAAGTAGTAAATCATGATGTGTTATTGTTTGGATAAGAGGTGACTCCCAAAGCTCTTGTGTTAATATGGGAAAGTTCAGAAGTGAAATAATTATATTGTGAGGGTTTTGAACTAATCAGGGAGTTAATCTGTTGATGGATTAATAATTTGTGTGGATGTTGGATGGTAACTGTAGGCAGGTGTGGCATGGCCGGAGGAAGGCGGTCACTTGAAGCATGGCTGGAGGAAGGAGGTCACCGGAAGCATACTTTTGAGGTTTGTCTTTCCACAGTGCCTTGCTTTGTTTGCCTCTCTCTGCTTTCTGGCTGCCATGAACTGAGAAGCTTTCCTACACTGTGCCCATGCACTATGCTCTCCAGACCCAGAGAGATGCAGCAATTTATTAATAAGGATTCTCTACAGAAATAATTATATACACATATTAGTTATATGACTATTAAAATGAATTTATTTGATTGGCTTATAAGAATCAAAAACTGGATAGTCCCACAAAGGCCACCTTCAGGCTAGAGATCTAAAGAAAACAGTAGCTGCTCTATTTAAGAAGCAGAAGACTCAGAAGAACAGGGACAGATGATGTAGCTCCAATTTAGAAGTGGAGAACTGAGAAATCCTTGAAGAGTCATTGGTCAGAGTCCACTGTAGAAGGGTGTAGGAGATGGAGAACAATATCTTTAGGAGATCACAGCAGCAACCCAAATACCCACTCAAGAGAGAAAATGGTGTCTCCAACCATGTTGGCTTCTTCCTTCCTACATCCTCCTTCCATCCAAACCTTTAGAAGTAGGCTAAACTGCTCACATTCAGGGTGAATCTAATGCCTTCAACTCATCTGCCAATAATCTCTAGAAACACCTTTATCAACACACACAAAATCCTCTAGTCCAATCAAATAAAAAATCTATCTTAACTATCCTGAGTTCACCCTTGTCAGCTTGACACACAAATATATCTCTTTAAACTACACTTCATCTCCAAATAAACACAACAAGGTCATGCCTAACAGAATACAACGACATTTTATACAACCAAAAACATTCTAATTTCTTTCCCAGAAATGGAGGCAAATTTTTTTTGAGTGTTGCTTACTCTTTTGGCATCCCACAATTTAAATACCGCAATGTAGATTCAACATAACTGACATTATTAAGTCAATCAATATTATATTAGATGATAAAGGCATAAATGACCAGAGTAAACCAGCATACCTGCTTAGTATTATGTGTATATTTGCACAAGCATATTCTTAACAAAATAGGAATTAAATACTCCTGACAATTATACTCCTCAGTTTTGTAGCTGGTCACTTCATAGCTGGTATAAAACTACCTCCTTCTATTACCCACTCTGTGTTCCCTCTACCTTCAGTGGGTACCTCAGCAGGTCTTACTTCTTTACCTGAAGGAATGACCCACATCTTCATTCCTGGAGGATATGAGACTATTGCTTTTTGAGCCAGACTGGGTTGTAAAAGTTTCCCAGCTTTTTTTTTTTTTTTTTTTTTTTTTTTTTTTTTTTTAAGAGAGAAGGACAGTGAGAGAGGAGAGAGAGACAGAGAATCAATTTTTATTGAGTTTTTTGCATGGCTTTCATTGCTCTGACACTTAGATGTGTATGTAGGTGCTAGGGTTTGAACCCAAGTACCTGTGCATGCTGGGCAAGTGCCGTAACCACCGAGCCACTGCTCCAGCCCTCCCATTAGTTTTACTAACAGCACGTGATAATACTGAGACACCGTAGAGAATCCCCTGTAGAAGGCATTCTCTTGCTTACCTTCATTGTGGCAGAATAGTCAAAATTTTACTTAATAATATGGATCACTTTTACCCACATCAAAACTTCTTTCTTAGTCTGATGACTGATTCAGAGGTACAAAGAACCCCCAAAGTGAATAGGTGGAAGTCTTAATTTGTAGTTTAATGGAATCATTGTTGTTCCTCCTGTTAGAAGCATCCCCTTTCTAGAGCTAAGACTTCTAGGCCATTGCAACATAAGGTTGTGAAGCAAAACTTTTGCTAATGGGTCACTAGGGTTAATGATGAGTGGTGGTATTCCTGTTTCCACCCTTTGGTTCTTAGAACCATAAATCTTGGCCATAAGAAAAACTATACCCTAAAATGGATGCTGATTCAGAGCATATGCAGTTTTCTGGAGAGTCTTGCTCCAACTTTGCAAAGTATTGCCACCTAGATGATGCTGTAACTATATCATCAAAAGGCCATTCCAATGTTCTATCAACACAGACACATCAATATGGTGAGGAACATGGTAAGTCCAGTTAATCTCATGAGCTTGAACTCATCAATGCACTTCTTTGTTGTGAAATGAACACCTGTGTCAGAAGCAATGCCATGTGCAACACTGTGACAATGGGTTAGGCATTCTGAAAGTCCAAAGATGGTGTTTTGGCAGAAGCATTATATGCAGGTAAGTGTCTATTCAGGTAAGGATTGACTGGTTCCCCTTCCAAGAAGGAAGTGGTCCATTATAATCAACCTGCCACCAGATCACAGGCTGATCACCCTAAGGAATATACGTCATCTATTTAGTGTCAGTCTCCTCTGTTGAAAAATTGGGCATTCAGCAGTGGTGTAATCAGGTTAGCCTTAGTCGGTGGAAGCCCACATTGCTGAATCCATGCATAGTGTTCAGTTCTTTGTTCATGAGTCCATTGGGTAATGACTGGAGTTGCTGGGGTAAAAATTGACTTCTATTCATAGACTGAATCAGCCTATCCACTTGATTATTAAAATCCTTCCATGAGGTCACCTTTTGGTTAGTAGTTATATAGGACAAAAATATCTTCATGTCCTTCATCTGTTTAGAGAAATCTACCCACAACTTTCCCAATGATCTCTTCTCAAAGGAACTTTCCTTTCTAGGCCCTTGAGTTTGCAGTGGGTATGATCTTGAAAATTCCAGAGATGCTCTAGATACATCTTTTCTATTTTCTCTGTAAAATATTTGGCACCTCTTTTGGGGCTATAATCTCTTCAACAACCACACCTTTCTTGGCCCCAGTGTTACAACTTTCTGGTAAAACTACAAGTTTTTAAAATCTCTTTTCTGCTTCCATTTCTAACACTATATCTGGCTAGAAGCACTCAGTAGTACCAACACCACTAAGTGAATGTTGTGCTGTCACCAAATTTCCTCTCTCAGATTAATTAGCTTATCACCTGTAAATTCAGTCTCAAAAAAGTCTCAGGACACAGGCAAAATATAACCAAGTTTTTTGGTTACTGCACTCCCAACGGAGTCTTCACTTTCCTCCGAAACCTCGTGAGCACGGTATCATTCTGGTCTTCTGTGCCCCTACCAGAAACACCCATTATTAAGCTCTGCTTGGGACACTGAAAAGCTTTTCAAGCTTGTATCTCTAACCTTTTCAAAATTCCTACCACCAACCATCTCCAAAGGCTTTTGAACAACAAGGTCAGGTTAGACCAGAAACAACCCCATTCTTGTTACCAATTTCTGTTTCAGTCACCTTTTGCATTGCTGTGACCAAAATGCCTGACAAGTATAACTTAGAGGAAGAAAAGTTTTCTGGGGAGCGCACAGTTTCAGAGATCTAAGTCCATAAATGACTGACTTTTTTTGCTCTAGACCCAAGATGAAGCAGCACATCATGGAGGAAGTTCCCAGTGGAGAAATGTTGTAGGAAGGAAGCAAAGAGTGAGAAAGAAGAAGGAAGAGGAAGGAATCTAGTAAGTTGTTTCAGCATGGTTGGTGAACCAGTCACTCAGAAGCCTCTGTAGTCATGATACCAGGGAGCCCAGGTACTGCACAAGGTGGTGGAAGATCTTGACATCATCCAGGTGATGGCAGGAATATAGAGGGCTAAATTTGAGAGATCATGGGTGCTTTCACTGAGATTTCAAAGGAAGTCCTGAGAGGTCCAGCAATGCGTATCGGTGTCAGAGTTCCTGTAGGTTGCCTTTGACAGACTGTTGCATGAAGCTTTGAAGATGAAACCAAAGCTGGAATGGAGATTCCAAGAATTAAGAGATACCAGTTACATGCTCAGTCTTCCAAGAAAAGTTGCTAGCTATGGAGATAGCCAAGGTAAAAATCAGGTTATGTGAACTCTAAATGGCAAAGCCAAAGGATCACAGCTGCCTAAGCCTTTTGAAGAGCACATGGCCCTGACATATGACCTTGATACTGTATGCAGTTACTGAACTTGATTTCCCAGCTGGGTTTTAGTCTTGCTATGACTCCATTCTTTCTTTCCATATCTCCTATTCTTCCATTTCAGAGTGTTTATTCTGAACCACTATTTTATTAGATATATATAACTTGCTTTTTATTTTTGCAGGGGATCACAGCAAAGAGTTTTCCTTGAATTCAAAATGAGACTTTGAATTTAGACTTCTGGGCAATGCTAAAACTATTAAGAGTATTGGACTTTTGATGAATTATGTATTGTGATAAGAACAGGAGCTTTGGGAGCCAGGGCTAGAATGTTACAATTTGGATATGAGGTGTCTCCAAAAGTTCCTGTTAATTCAGCAACACTCAGAGGTAAAATTATTAGTTTTTGAGACCTATAACCTAATCAATCCATCCTAGTTTGAATGGTGTGACTTGGAGGTAACTTGATGTTTCTTCCTGTGGTCCTTCCCTTACTCCACCCCCGACTGCTTCTTTACTGTCATTAGAGGAGCAGCTTTCCTCTTCTGGGTCCTTCCCCCTATGATGTTCTGCCTCATCTTGGCCCCAGAGCAATAGAGTTGGCCATTTATGGATTGAAACCTCTGAAATTGTGAATGCAAAGTAAACTTTTTTCCTTCTAAATTGTTGTGTAGTGTAGAATTTTGATTACATTAATGCAAAAGTGACTTTAAAAAAAAGCCAGCTGGGCATGAACCGAATCACTGAAAACATGAGTCTAAAATAAACTTTTCCTCCTCTGAGTTGTTCTTGTGAGATGTTTGGTTCACAGCAATGAAAACCTGATTAAACCCATAGTGTGAATATGTATGAGAATGTCCATTTAACTCATATCCAGGAATAAACCAAAAAGAGGAAGAAGGGCCTAGGGTTTCAATAATCTTTTGAAGGGCAGACCTGCAGTGACCTAATTTACTTCTACTGGGCCCCACCTCCTAAAGTTTCCACGACTTCCGAGTAGTGCCACAGACTGCTCTCCAAGCCTTTTGTAATATGGGCCTTTGTGTGCAACTCTCTAAACTACAGCATAGAGTTCAGTAAGTTCAACATATTCTGAAAAAAGAATGGGGAAAGATAAATAAGTGATCTAGAAAACCCAAACGAAACACCAAAAAAATTATAAGTACTCCAGATAAGACAAATATTGATTTTTATTAAGACTCTTCCAGTTGCTGGAGTTCTGGCTCGGTAGTTATGGAGCTTGCCTGGCATGTGCAAGTACACATGTTCAAACTCCAGCACCCACGTACACAAATAAGTGTCAGAGCAATGAAAGCCATGTGAAAAACTCAATAAAAATTCATTCTCTCTGTTTCTCTCTCTCTCTCTCTCTCAATGTCTTTCTCTCTTAAAAAAAACTATACTATATGAATAGCACTAATGATTCAGTCATGAAACATGAAAAAAGATATAATCACACAAACACACTTACACACCAAAAAAAGAAGGAAAGAAAATAATGAATAATAAGTCATTTAAATGCGAAAGGCTGGAAG
This sequence comes from Aplodontia rufa, assembly GCA_004027875.1. Lineage (NCBI taxonomy): Eukaryota > Metazoa > Chordata > Mammalia > Rodentia > Aplodontiidae > Aplodontia > Aplodontia rufa. The sequence goes on along the minus strand of PVKS010032774.1, from coordinate 10,913 downwards.
GGAAGATACAAATAATGTTTTCTAAGAACAAAAAATAAAATACAATAAAATAAAAATCAATAATATGTAAGAACTTCTTACCTTTTCAAGTTTAAACCAAGGAACTTCTTACCTTTTCCTAGTTTAAAACAAGGATATAAAGGTATGTGATTAACTGGAACAAGATCAATCAACAAGATTTATTTCCATTATGAAAAATATCAAAATATGGATTGTTTCTCTCTCTATATATATTTCTGTATATGTCTATATATGAAAGAATTTATACACATATAAAGAGATGGGAAAATACTTTATCAGTAAATTAAATGCAAGTAGATTCACTACAATCTTTGTAGACTGCATGGGATGTGCATTCAAAAAGTTAGTAGATGATATGAAAGCATTTTAAATACATGACAAGTGTTATTACCATGACTATCACTATGAAAAATAAATTAAGATCCATTGAAATTTAAGTGGAAAATAATAACATCTTAAACAGACTAGAAAAATTGGATTACTGAAATCTGATATGCAAATTCTTTAAAAATGAAACTATTTGCATTATATGTAAATTCCATGCTTGTAAAAGCTACTTGGGCCTATAAAAGGCATTTACTAAAAAGCATTATCTTGTAGACACTGAGAATTATAAATATGAATAATAATTACAACATTAACATTATGTCTTTATTTTCACTGAGTACTTAAGCCACATTTTTGAAATCATGACAAATTTGTTGAGAAAATATGGCACTAACCTCTGCAGACATTAGAAAGTACCAAGAATTGGAACATGAAGGCTGATTAAGAGCTTTATAAATGTATTTAAACATATAATAGCATTGAACATCATTTTTAAAAAATTAATAATGTTAGGTCAATTCCAGGCAGCTGGGGACAGGGCATCTGGGCAGCCCATGCCCTCAGGCAGTAGCTGGCTGGGTGCAGGGCATTAGACAGCCTATGCTCAGGAAAGGAACAACCAATCAGACATTGACAGACAATCTGTAATGGTGTCCCGCAAACACCTGATGATTGATAGATCCACCAGTCAATCTCTGAAAGCCCATGCTCATCAACTTCCTTTCTTTACCCCAAACTATAAAGTCGCTGCCCAGCTGGGGCAACATGCCAGATCCCCATCAGCCAGTTCCTTGCCAGCCATTTCCCCTGCCTGCCACCACTTTCCCTGCCTGCCTTCACTATGGCGGCATAGGGGGGTCTGGCTCCAGAGTCACAAAGCCCTATAAATAACACTTGAGCCTGAATTTACACCAATTTCTCTGATTTTTTTTATTTTTTTACATTTGGTGCAGAAACCCAGGAGGGCCTCTGGGCCTCCCCTTCATTGGGGTTGAGGTCCACTCTCTCCCACAAATGAAACAGGAAGCCCCTGCACCACCCTATTTCCCTTCATCCAGGCTGACAGAAGTGGGGTCAGTCCTGTTGCCTATCCCTTGGCCTTCTGATATCACTGTCCATTCAGAGGTCTGTCCGTTAATTCGCTCCTACAACAGACCTCCCCATCCATTCTAATTGGGACCCTGATAGACTGTGGAGATGTCCTGGTCTCTCCGATTGTCCCACCCTTTCTGTTCCAGACTCCTAAAGGCTGAGGAGATGTCTCAGACTTGGCCTGCCTGTCCATTCCTCAGGCAAGAACTATCAGAAGTTGGAATGCCTCCTTCTGCTCCTATACGTCCCCAAGTGATATTGAAAGGCCATATGACATGCTAATTCCCGTCTGGCCACTTGTTCAGGCTTTTTGGAATTTGTGCTCTCTCCTCCCCTTCTTCCTCTACCTCCTGTCCGT
>PVKS010032773.1:0-22295 GCA_004027875.1 Aplodontia rufa | reverse complement strand
AGGTCTTATTATTTACTCTAATCTCCAAATGAGGATGTGGATGTCCAGATCAGGTGAGTAACTTTCCCAAAGCCACACAGCTAGAAGTGGCAGAGCTGAATTCAAACCCACATTTCTGTCCACAGAGCCCCAGATCGTAAAGATTTAAAAAGCAATACCATGGTCATTATCTTCTTGGATGCTGATAACACCTCTGTGACATGGAAAAGGTTGGGACCATTATTCCCCAGACAGTTGGGGAAACTGAGGTTCAGAGTCGGGGAAAGCACATGCCCAAAGTTGCTAGGAAGTGGCAGAGGCAAAATCACAATCCAAATCCAGTGCACTAAATAAGGATATAATTTTCCATCAACCAGAGGCCCCGCCTGTGGCGAGAAATTTTTCATGCTAGGAATATGTGTTGAGTGGTTTGGCTGCAATCTAGCGGGCCTGGACTACTATTTGGCAAATCCATTCATCATTTTCTGGCCTAACTTGTTTGTTTAAACACCAGGCCGCTCCTGGCTGCTTATCTAATCAGAGGCAATGGGTTTAAATTGTGCATTTTGATATTAATTGCCCAAGATTTGCATATTCCCACTAGGCTCTCCCGGGGAACACAAACACCATCATTCATCACAGGCTTCTGAGATTCCAGGCTGGCACTGTCTCCCGTGTCATTTGAGTCCATCATTCATGGCATGGCAGTCACATCCTGTGCTCAGTGTGGTGCTGAAGGGACACAAAAGAACCCCCCACAGGACTTGTGCTGGCCGCTAATGGCTATCTCTGTTGTGAAACATTGAGCTGGCTTTGGGGACATTGCAGAGTGAGGACCTTCATCCCAGGCCTCCCATGGGAAAGGGGGACGCCTAACACCTTGGAGTGTCCAAGCCAGAAACCTGGGTGCTCCGCTTCCTTAGGGCCTCCAGTCCCCTTTCTCTGAAGCAGGGATCTTGGGCAGAATCCCATGTGTGGCCCTCGCCCACTCAGATGTCCATGTGCCCTGTGGTTCTCAACAGGTCTCTCCTTTGATGGGCAGAGGTCAGCTCCAAGCTCTCCAAGCTCACCTGGCCCCAGGCAGGGGACAGCCACTGTGATGGGTCAGGATGCCCTGGTCTCATCCTCTCCTTCCTCTGACACCTCATCCCTTGGCTCTCTACAGTACAGAATGGGCTCAGGGCCAGCTTCAGACATGGGGACCTCTTCACTGCCCTGGGGAGGGCCCTGCTGACTGCCAACACCCCCCGTCCCCACCCAGAAGGACAACTGAGAACATGGCTGTCCCCAGTCCTGCTCTTTTCATGTGCAGGAGCAGGAACAGCGAGCAGGGGCCCGGAAGACGGTTTTCAGACATGAGCAGTTGAATCTCTGGATTTGCAATAATTATGTGCTATAAGGTCTCTGAGGAGACTGAATCAGCACATATGAAATCAATGCTCCAAGGGGACATGGGGCTAGGTCCCTGCAAACCCTCATCATGACATCCCCAACCCACCAGTCCATAACCTCCCCACGTGTGCTTCCGATCAGGAGGCCTTGCAGAGTACACAGTAGCCAGCGGCACCGTAGCTCATGGCTGAATGAAGCTCATCACTCGTATTTGCTTTGTAGGCACACGGCAGTCTTTGTGTGCTTAGGAATATTAGACTGCCCTGCAGCCCTAGGCTTGGGCGACCATTGTAAACAGCAAAATCACCAACAAAAAGCACAAACAAAATTTGAAAAATGTGGCACCGAAGAGACCACAAAAAGATACCCATTATGGTTTGGATCTTAAACGTCCCCCAAAGGCCCACGTGCTAAAGGCCTGGCCGCCAGCCTGCGCTGTTAGTGGGAGGTGGTGGAACCTCCAGGAGGCAGGGCCTAGTGGGAGGAAGTTAGGTTTTGGGGGTGTGGCCTTGCAGGAGCTCTGGGGACCCTTTCCCCTTCCTCTCTCTCAGTGTTCTGGCTACCACGAGGAGATCTGCTTTTCTCTACCATGCTGCCATGATGTTCTGCCTCACTGCAGGCCCAAAGCCACAGGCCCAAGTGACCACAGGCTGAGACCCCTAAAGCTGTGAGCCAAAATAAACCTTTCCTCCTCCTCTGTTGCTGTTGCCATGTATGGGGGGGGGGGAGTCACCTCTTTGGAGGGAACATGCATTTTAAGTGACTCACATTTTGGGTCACTCTGTGCACGTCAGTGACCGCAAAATCCAGTGAGCGTCAGTCTTGGGGTTGCATGCAAAATTTAGTGAGTAGGAGAATTTGTAAATGTGGAAATATGGAGAATAGGGGTCTATTCCCTTCTCTGCCCCTTGGGAGAGGAGGAGCAGGGACCACACTTGAGGGAAGTGGACGGATTGTGCGGGGAAAGGACTGGCATGGGGCAGGGCCGAGGAGGGCTCCCCAGGCTGAGTTTCTGGGTAGCTTCCTTCCCCAGGGGCCTCGGCGCCTCAAGTGTTCAACAGCAACTCTGCCTCCTCTCACCTTGGAGAGGCCAAGGGAATCCTCTAAAAACCTAGGTCGCACCCACCAACTCGACACGGCTCCATCTTCCTCGGAGTAAAAGCCACCGCCGTGACAGGCCTCGCGGAGGAGGCCCAACACCATCTCCTCCCTTCCACGCTCTGCTCCCAGCCGCGCCTCGCTGGGGTCCTGGGCTCCTCGGCGCACGAAGGCGCCGCTCCCCAGGGCCTTTGCTCGCGCCTCTCCTCCTGCCCGGAATGCTTTTCCCCTTGGGCAGTCCCCGCTCACCGGCTCCTTCACTCTGGTTGAATGCCACCTCCTGGGACGAGTGTCCCCAGCCTGGCTTATCTCAAACAGCCCTTTCCATCACTGTCTCCTCCCGCGGCCTTGTGCTTCCCCCTGGCTCCTACGCCAGATGACACCTCCCCAAACCATTCATTTCTCCACTCTCAGCCTCCCTGACTGGCCCTTCATGCGTCCCCAGGACCCAGAACTATGTGCTCAGTGGTGTTGGCCAGGTTGTTCCCTTTCTTATGCCCACTCTGTGCCGTTCCCTACAGTCCATTTGCGAGAATGCAGTGGAAAGTGAGAATATGTGATTAAAAAGACCAGGGAGGGAGAACTAGATAGATGGATTGAAAGATTTTTTGCAAATGAAAAATTTCAGGGAGAATGCAATGGATTAAAAAGAGGAGCCTGAGTATTATCCGTGTGTACCAAGCACATTCCAGGTCCCCCACGGAGATACTCCAGCACCCTCGCTTATTTCATCTTCACAATGGCAAAGTAGGGGGTGGTTATCTTTATTTTATAGAGGCGGAAATGGAGGCCAGAAAAGTTAAGCAACTTTCCCAAAGTCACACAGCCGGTACCTCCTATGGAATGGATTTGAGCCTCATCGCCTCCCAAGCCTATTCTGGGTTTTCTACCACATGGTGCTGCCTCTGTTGCTCAGTTTGATGCCCGATCTTAAGGATTTGAAAGCAAAAGCCTGCTTTTCTAGAAAAGAAAAAAAATTATAAATTACCTAATTCCCCATAGCAAAATACAGGTGCACAGGGTTATTTGAGGCGGCACCGTTGCAAAACACTGGAAATACCCTAAATGCACACTCATAGGAATGCAGTGCAACTGTCCAAAGGAACGAGGAAGCTGTCTGTGTACCGAGAAAACGATCTCCAGGATTTGCGGTCCTGGGAGAAAAAGCAGTGTGAGAAAAGAATCTACCGCAAGAGAGGAGGGAAAATAAGAAAAAGTCACGGATCTGCCCGTCTGCTGCAAAAGTCAACACACAAGGAACGGCGGAAACCAAGCAGACTGGCCACCTCCAGGGGTGGGCAGCACGGGGGACACTTTTCTGAGTTGACCGTTTTGTAGATCTTTGACTTTTGGAAAAGATTTTACATCCTCAAAACAACAACAAAAAAATCAGTGAAGATCAGGGTGAGGGGACCTCAACACAAAAGTCCACCTGAAGCAAATGAACCTACCTGTATTTCAAAAAGATAAAGGGACATTAAAGAGGCAGACGGTCGATCCAAATAACTTTGAACCCAATACACAGATCAAATACACTCAAGCAAAAGACAGAAGTGGCTGCCTCAGATATTGAATTCTACTTAGAAGGCTATTTATTTATTTTTGCACTGGGGATTTAACATAAGGGTGCTTAACAACTGAGCTACATTCCCAGCCTTTTTTTTTTTTTTTTTTTTGTTTGAATACAGGGTCTCACTAAGTTGCTGAGGCTAGCCTCGACTTGTGATCCTCCTGCTTCAGCCTCCAGAGCTTCTGGGATTACGGGTGTGCATCACTGTGCCCAGCAGAAGGCTTATTTTTTTTTTTAACAGTGGTGTGTGATAATAATTCTGAAACTATATTATAGAACTAAAGAAATGAATAAATGTAGCAAGGACCAAGGCAGACAGATCTCTATGTTGGAGAAGGGATTTACAAGTTTGGAAAGGGAGAAAATTAGAATGAATTCTGTGAAGTTGGAATAAAATTATTTTTCCCTGAATTTTGTGGTGTTTGGGATGGAACCTAGAGTCTTGTGTAAGCTAGGCAAGCTCTCCACCACTGAGCTACACCTGCAGCCCTGTATTGAAATTGTTTTACAGATAGATAAATGGATTACTTGATATAGACAGAAAAATCAATGTTAACATATATGTATAAATGTGTATTTGTGTACATATGTATATATGGACCTGCATTCATATTTACATAAGCAGGTGTTTATGTGGGGTGCTCTGTACACTGGGGAGACCTAATAGCACCCCTGCAGCAATAAGCACACCTGGGACTCAGATCTTGGTTCCTAAGAACCATTTCTGGGATGGGAGTGTAGCTCACAGTGGTAAAGCAAACCTACAATATGCAAGGCCCTGGGTTCTGTCCCCAACACCCCCCCAAAAAAAACCACACGATTTCTCACTAAAAGATACCAAGGCTCCTTGGAGAAATGGCCATTTCAGCATGCAGCAGGGAAGCCACAAGGTGAGCCAGGGGTCTGCATTGTGCCTTATTGCTCCAGGGAGAAGCGAGGGACTCGTGGCCTATGGCTTGGCATGATGAAGGGCCACAGGAGTCAGCTTGAGAGGTGCCCATTGGCTGGACTGGAACAATTCGAGCACCAACATAATGGCTGTAGGGGCTGCAGCAGTGGCTCAGCAGTTGGAGCACTTGGCTGGCTTGTGCAAGGATGAGGGTTCGAACCCCAGCACCACATACACAGCTAAGTGTTGGAGAAACAAAAACCAGATGAATAACTAAAACTGATTCTCTCTCCCTCTCTCTCTCTTTAAGAGAGAGAAGGACAGTAAGAGACAGAGAGAGAGAATCAATTTTATTTAGTTTTTCATGTGGCTTTCGTTGCTCCAACACCTGTTGTGTACGTGGTACTGGGGTTTGAACCCATGTCCTTGCTCACGCCAGGCAAGCGCTGTAACCGCTGAGCCACCACTCCAGCCCCTCTCCCTCTCTATATTAAATACACACACACACACACACACACACACACACACACACACACACACACAGAGAGAGACACACACACATATAGCTGTATTGGGTTATTCATGAAATAAAGTAAGTCCACACTTAAAGATGAATGAATAACTAACGGGAGAGAAAGGAAAGCTCTTACTTACACTAGAAAGTTAACCACGATACAGCAGGAGTATGAGTTAGAAAATGATCCCTTTGCCACCACCTTAGCAATCCCTGATGCTAAAGGTAGGAGGTGAGAGTTCTACAGGGAGCAGGACACCTGAGTGTCCCCAAGTGACTCCCCAGAAGTCACTCATTAATTACAAAGAGAAAAATAGCAACTTTATAGTGCAGAACCTAAACCATGAGATTGAATTAAACATCATCAGACCAGCACCACGCACCCGTGAAGCGCTCACTGAGAGGGACCCAACGTCACCTGATTATTCCTGCCCAAAACACAGAATCAAGGAACTCACGAGAAAACATCAGAGGAACCCAAACCGAGGGACCTCTACGAAACCACAACTCAAAGGGCTCCAAGGTCAAGACAGAAACCAGCCGACCAACTGTCCCAGATCAAAGGAGACAAAGGACACTTGATGCAATGTGTGATGCTAGACTTGATGCAGGAAGAAAGAGAAGAAAAGAGACACTGGGGGCTGAGGGGGAGAGATTAGCAAAACTTGAATATGAATTACAGGTAACAATGTCATTTCAATATCAAATGACCTGATTTTGATAAAGGTACTGTGGTTATGTCAGAGAAAGTCTTTGTCCTTTGAATTTTTTTTTTTTTAAAGAGAGAGGGACAGTGAGAGAGACAGAGAGAGAAACAACTTCATTTAGTTTTTCACATGGCCTTAGTTGCTCCAACACTCAGTTGTGTACGTGGTGCTGGGGTTTGAACCCAGGTCCTCGTGCTTGCCAGGCAAGCGCCAAAACCACTGAGCCACTGCTCCAGCCCCGTTTGCATTGTTTTTAAAGGGGAAAAAAAAAGAAATCGTGTACCTGGCTTTCTTCCGGAGTAACTTTTGAGATTCAGGATAATGCACCAAAATTTCATTCAAGTCCTTCTTATCCAGAATGAAGAGGTTGGTGAACCCATGGGCCACCACGTTGGCCGTGCGCCGATTCCCGCCGCCGACAGCCAGCAAGCTGGGTGGAGAAGGGAGGCAGGGGGGAACCCTTCAGAGGCTGGGGGGTCTTGGTGTTTGTTTCTTGAGATGGGTTCTTTCTCTGTTGCCCAGGATGGCCTCCAACTCCTGGGCTCAAGTGAGCCTCTCATCCCAGCCTCCCAGGTAGCTGGGAATACAGGTGCCACCCAACCCGTGACTGGGGTTTTGATCTTGTTCAACTCTGCATCCCCACTGCGTGGAGCACGCAGTGACCCCATGATTGTCTGTCAGCCTGCATGTGCGGTGCTGAGCCCAGCCAGGCTCCCAGCATCCATCCAGAGCCCTGCCCCAGCCTTCCCCAGAACCCCTCCTTGTACCCCAGTTCCCTTCTGACCTTATCTCTCCAAACACGGATCCAGCTTTCAGGGTCACCAGCACAGACTTCCCATCGGGGCCGCCCAGAACCTGCACCTGCCCTGCCTGGATGATGTACATTTCCCGGCCGATCTCCCCCTGAAACAGAGGAGTGCAGGTCCTTCTGCCCTCTTCAGAGCAAGCAGAGAGGTGGTGAGAGCTGGGCCCAGAGGTTGCTGGCCCAGGGAGGAGGCACCAAGACTGAGGCCCAGCCTTGCCACCTCCACTGGTGTTCTGTGGGGCCTGTTCCTTCACTCTGCGGAGGCTGGCCTGAGTGGGAAAGCCACTGTACCTTGCCCCACCTAACTGCCGGGATTGTGTGGGGCATTGTTAGAGTCGGAACAGAAAATGCCAGCTAAGCGTCAGGTGCTGGTGTGATGGTCTCCTGCAAGTTCCCAGCTAGACCAGAGATGGGGGTGTGGGAAATAGGACGGTGGCCCATGCTGGGAGTGACTCTCAGGCCCAGCACCCATCAGGAGCTTGGTCAGTGTTTGCTAACTCAGAACAGAGCAGTAACAAAGCCCCACAGGTCCAACACACTTTCCAGCATCAGGCAGTGGTCTGAATGCTGTAGGGGGTTCCACCTGCCACATAAGGTTCCCGAACTCTCGAAGGCAGGATTAGGCTTTTCCTAAGGTCATAGACCAAGAACAAGGCAGAGCCAGGATTTGAAGCCTGTCTGGTTCCAGGGTTCATGTCTGTTATGCGTTGAGTTGTGCCCACCCTCTTCCCTGTTGAAATCCTCATCTCCGGTAGTTTAGAATGTGACCTCATTTGGCCATGGGCTTCCTGTAGATGTAATTAAGTTAAGATGAGGCTGCACTGGGGTGGGGTGGGCACCTAATCCAATTGGATTGATGTCCTTACTAAAAAGGAAACTGGACTCAGGCACAGTGGTGCACACCTGTAATCCCAGAGACTCAGGAGGCTGAGGCAGGAGGATTTCAAGTTCGAGGCCAGCCTCAGCAACTTAGTGAGGCCCTGAGCAACTTAACAAATCCCTGTCTCAAAAAAAATACCAATAAGCCAGGCAGAGAGGCTGTTAGTGGTATAGCAGTCCTGGCAAACTAACCCAATGGACATTATCCCCAAAAAAGCACTGACTGCGTGAATATCTTGCTGTGGACTGTGATCAGAAAAACCAACCTGCCAAGCACCTCCCACCTGGGGGTCTTCCAGGTCCTGCCCTGGCCTTCCACCTGTCAGTCACACCTGGCGTGTTTGAAAGGGAAGAAAGAGATCAAGGACAGGAGCCCCGTGACACTTTGTACTTGTTCACCAAAAGTTTCCTGTGCGTCTCCTACGCACATGGCCCTCCAAGAAAGGGAGGGAGTGGGCTTCCTCGTTTCCATGTTCAGTCTAACACAGGGTCAAGGTGTGAGGGTCACAGAAGCTGCCCTCAGGAGAGCGTCATTAAGCAAAACCAACAGCAGAGGGCGCCACTCACACACGCTTTGTCAGCTCTCAATTTAACATGACTGCCCAACACCTGAGTGGCCTCCTCGCCCCTAAGGTAAACTGCATGCCACAGCAATCGCGACTGCTCTGTGCCAGGCACAGTGCCAAACCGTAGGCACATATTTAATCCTCACAGCTCATATCATGAGGCTCCAGGTTATCCATGAGAAGAACAGAATTCAGAGAGGGTAAACCGCTTGCTCAAGGCAGCACAGCTAGGATATGGCTCCAATGTCAAACAAATAATTTGATTGCTCCCAAGTCCCTCTTGGCCCCTAAGGCTGCAGCTTTAAATTCTCAGCCATCTGCAGCATCTTTTTCTTCCTCTCTTCCAGCTCTGTGCTTCCAGAAACATCACCTGCTGCTCAACATACTACCTAGATCAGGGGTCTTCTTAGGCTGGGGGTTCCCGAATCCTACAGGCAACATTTTTACCCCTGTACACATTCCCAGCCTCATCAGCAGCTCTGTGAAAGAACACTGAACCTCCCCTTGGTGTCACCTTAAATCACAAAAAGAGGAAGCAGAAAGGGCGCCGGCCACTGTCCAGTTCAGGGTTCAAACCCACGTGTTTTCTGGGCTCAGGTGGCTGGTGAGGGGTAGTTTGGAGAGGTGGGGCCAGTGGCACTAGGAGAGGGATGTTATGATGCCCTAGGGACAGGCCTCCTTCACCCTGGCTGTTTGGGGAAGTGGATTCAGAGCTAGCAGACTTTCTCTTTTCAACCAGACATCTGGACTTTTACATGAAACCTTCCAATTTTGGAAGGTTAGAGACTGATTTTTTTCCCCCAGCTCTCCCTTTTATTCTCCTTTTGATTGTATCTCAGTGAGAACAGGAAAATTAAACAGAAGCTTTCTGTAGAGACTGATTTAAAAAAAAAATTCTGAACCACCCCTCCCAGGCTGGCCACGATGGCCACCAGCTTGCAGCCTCTGGCCGGGGCCCACCCCTTCCCTTCCCATTTTCCTGATGGGAAGACTGAGTCGCTGGAAGCAGGGCCCCCATCTGGGCTCCTCAGCCCCCTTTCCTGGAAGGTGGGGATGCTCCTCCTGCCCTGTGGCCCCCATGAGGAGGGAGCTGAGGACGCTCTGCAGGTCCTGAGGCACAGCCGTCCTGTTCACTGCCTGGAGCTGGGCACACTGACCCCAGGCAGCCAGGGCTCCTGCAAACCGGGCTAAAGCAGCACCTCTCCTTTCCCAGAACTTCCACCTGCAGCAGGGGGGCAAATTCTCTGCCATCCAGGCTGTGCCCAGTGCCTTGGGGGCAGGTGCATTGAGCCCCAGCACCTTGCACCCCAGACCCACTCACCTTCTTGCACACGTAGTCGTTGGGCAGGTAAACGACAGAGCGAAGCCTCTTCAGCATGTCAAAGATCATCTGCCGATCACAGCCCTGCCACAGCCAGGAGGGGAAAGGAACCCATTTAGAGGGAGATCTTCCGGCAGAGGCCCCCGGGAGAGGACTCGGGGTTGGAGTACCTGGAAGAGCGCCACTTTGCTAACAATGTTATAGTTCACATCGATGGCGAGGTCCAGCCGCATCTTGTCGGGAAGCTGCACCATCAGCTCGGACTCATCTGAGAACAGGACCTGGCGAGGGTCAGAGGGCAAGGCCACCCCGCCCCCTGCTCTGGCTCTCCTGTGCGCACCTTCCCCTGCCACAGGAGCCACTCCAGACAGACCCTGAGAGCACCTCCTCTCACCACCAGACCTTCGCCAGGAACACCCATGCACTTCCCTCGCTAACTCCTATTCACCCTTCAAAACTCAGCACTAAAGTCACCTCCTCCAGCTTCTGCGTTAGCTGTTCTGTGCCATGATTTATCACACCCTTTACTGCAATTCTGTACCAGCCACTTTTCCCGTTGACACTAAAGAATGTTAAGAAGCACTTACAATGTGGCAGGTTTGTACAGAGATTATCGTATGCAGTTTTCCCAGCAACCCAAGATGGGCCCACTACTATAATCCCTCCTCTACAGACAGGAAACGGTAGTGGCTTGCCAGGGCCGTGCATCGGGGAGCCGAACCTGAGATCCTGCCCAGACTGTGGGCCCCAGAGCCTGCCCGCCTCAGGACGGCAGGGGCCATGTCCTTGGGCCTGCAGTGTCCACCAGAGAGATAGAGGTGAGAGGAAGAAGGGAGAGAGGGAAGCAGGGCGGAGGGTCCTCCTCTTCCCTGATTTAAACTGGACTTGATTTTTGATGGGGCTGCATCTCAGGGTGGGTGAGGTGAGGAGGAGCAGCTGTCCAGATGACAAGACCCTCAAGTTTTCAGGGGTCTCATGGCCGCCCAGCTCGAGGTACCTCATAGACCTCACTAGGCCCCCCTCGTGGAACATGGGAGCACAGCCAAGAGAGGCCCCGGTGAGAGACACAGGATGAGGCAAGAGCCCCGAAAGCCGCTGGGCATCAGGCAGCAAGGGTCGGCTGGGGGAAGCTGGTGGTCACCAGGAGAGGCCTGTCTTACCCAGAATGCCTTGCGAGTGCCAGGTATACTCGTACCAGGTCTTGACCCGGTTCTGCACGGACCTGGGGATCCTGTAGAAGTTCATGTACTTCACGGTGCTGTCCATGCAGCTGCGGTAGTAAGTCTGTCCCGCGGTGGCGGCCCCCACCACGTCTCTCATCTGGCCGAGAGTTAGGGGAGGTCAGGGGAGCTGCTGGGCCAGGGTAGGGAGGGAGCTCTTTACACGGATGGGGGTGGGAGGAGGTCCTGCCTCCTGTGTGGACGTGGGAAGGATGAGCGAGGCTGCCAGCCCTCAGGTTGCTGGGACCATGCGAGGGGAGAAAGCCTCCCTGGGCTGGACTGATTCTGGTGGTGTGGCCCTTGGTGCCGTGGCCTCTTTGCCTAACCTCCTGCTGGAGGAATAGGAACCTATTGTGTACTATTCCTCAGAGTGACTTTGAGGACCCCTGACTGTCACCACATGCATGGATTGGAATATACAGTACTCCCCCAGCAGGAGAGGGACACCAGGAGTTTCTCGCTCTCCCAGGCTTAGTCCCAAAGCACAGGCACAGAGGGTGATATTGCTGGAAGCACTGTGAGGGAGCTCTGCAGGTGGTCGGGATGGGCTACCTGTCCAATCATCACAGAGAAAGCAAAGACCCCCGTGAAATAGTTCAGCAGCTGGAAGACAATTTCAAAGAGTGTCTGGGGGTCCGGCAGCCCCCCGATGGTGATGAGGGTCTTCACAGCCCAGTAGTAGCAGCGAATGTAACTGGGAGAGAGAAAAGAAAAGGGACCTTGGTCACCACAGGACCCACCCTGCCAACATTGGGCATCCTGGTTCAGACATCTCTGACAGATGTGCGCTGTGCACAGGGGCAACCCTTTTATAGCTCACAGATGCCCGAAAACTCGCCTCCCACACAGGCAGGGGCGCCCTGATTTCCAGAGCAGGTTCACAAGTGCTCTCTGGGTTGGCTGTGACTCTGTCCTATCTCTGCAGGGACCTGTTGTCATCCTCATATATAGACGTGTAAACGGAGGCTCCAGCAGCTATCGAGGAAAGGTTGGTGAGAGGACAGACCAGCCCCGATGACTGGGCTCCTGCAACCTCCTTAATGTCCCTTCAATTTCCATAATCGTCTCCTTTGCCGTCCCTGTCATGTCAACACATGGGTAGCAACAGCAACGTTGAAATTGGAAGATAATGTTGCCCTTTGCATCTGCAGGGGCTTTTTTTTTTTTTAAGAGAGAGGGACAGTGAGAGAGAGAGAAAGAGAGAAACAACTTTATTTAGTTTTTCATGTGGCTTCCGTTGCTCCGAGACTTGTTTGTGTACGTGGTGCTGGGGTTCAAACTTGCATCCTCAGGCACGCCGGGCAAGCGCTGTAACCACTGAGCCCCCGCTCCAGTCCCTGGATCTGCAGGTTTTACATCTACAGATTCATCCCGCCTCAGATGGAAAATAATTGGAAAAAAACACCATGCCTTGGATATGAACAGACCTTTTCTTGATATTATTCCCTGAACAATACTGTGTAAAGCATTTCCATCATTGTTAGGTATTATAAGTAACCTAGAGATGATTTAAAGTAGGCAGATGATTTAAAGTATGCATAGCTATATGAAAATATTATCCTACTTTATATAGGGGACTTCAGCATCCTCGGGTATTGGTGTCCTCAGAGGTCCTGGGACCAAGCTCCTGTGAGGACATAGGAACAACTGTATCTCGATGACAGCCTTTCTCTGGCCCTCCTCTTCCCTACCATTTTCCAGATTGTGAATGCAAGGCCCCCAGAGGGTAAGGGAGCACCCATGGTCACCAGCTGACAAATCCCAAAGCTGGAATTAGAACCCAGGGTGCAGTCTGAGCTATCACCCATCATCAGGTAACCCCTCTAGAGGCTCACGATCCGGAAGGGAGGTGTGGGTGACAGGATCCGACTGTGCGGTAAAAGGTACAGGAAATGCCCTGAGCTTCTCGTTATCACAAAGCAGCCAGAGACCACACACCTGTCCGTACCCTCAGGCTGAGCCCTCCTGGTAGTCACCAAAGGAGGAGGCTGGGTGAGCCTGGAGACGGCAGGCCCCGCTGGCTTGCCAGTGCCCTCCTGGGCTCTCTGACTGGCTTCGTATGCAGCCATGGAGCTACAACAAGGGCTCAGAGCCCTTTCCAGCTGTGTAACATGAACGGATTTTTAAAGTTCTCCAACCTTAGTCTCCTCCTCCATAAACTGGGGACAGCAGTGGGACATGGTTAACAGGCCACCAAGAGAATGAAATGATGTGCCAGAAGTTGCCTGACACAGGAAGGTTCCAGCAAATCAGTGTGGTCAAGACCTCATGCCGCCAGTGCCTACCACGTCCCCACAGTAGGGAACAGAGCGCCTGGCCTGAGTCCTCGAGAGGCCCCGGTCCAGCAGGGACCGCAAGAAACAGGCACTGAGTGCTAGGAGGGGAACACCGAGGTTGCACGGAGGTTGCAGGGAGTGGGGTTGGGGCTCCGCCTCTGACTGTCAGCTGCAATGCCAGGGGCAAGGCCCAGGGTCCTTCTGAACCTTGTATCACCTGTTGCTTGGAATTCTAAGCAAGCCTGCCTGGTCAAGCCCCTATCATACTGGTTTTGGCCACTAGAGGGCGCATGAAGCCCTTTGCTGGACTGAGCAACCCTCAACCCTCAGGATCACTGGACTGTAGTGGGAACTGAGTGTTCATGTTGCTGGGCCACCAACAAAGACAATGTCCACAGAGCTCTGGCTCCCCCGCAATGCTTCCTGGCTAGAGTAATCTTTCATTGGCACAGCACGTCTTAGGGACCTTCCTAAAGTCCTTGTGTCTTCCCTGCTACTGGGTCTGTGCTGACCTCCATGCCCAGGCTGGGCATAACAAGTGTAGGAGAGCCCTGGGGCAGGGTGTAGGACCAGCCCATGTAGGACCTCAGGTTCCCTTTCTGTTTGCTGCCAGAACCAGGGAAGTGGGCTCTTAGATTACTGGGGTACAGACCCTGTTAGGAATGGAAGGAAATTCTCCCGAGTGAAGTCAATGTATTCTCAAGATTTAGCTTCAGTGTCCAGGAGGGGATTAGCTCTGGACCTGAGTTATGAACCCCTTTCCTGGCACACTGGCTCCCCAATGATAACAGTGCTAGCCAGGAAGGGGCACTGACCCAGGGTTCAGGCACAGACTCCTAATCTTACCCAGACAGGCTTTTTTCTTCTCAAGAAACCTGAAGGCATTTTGAAGATGAGAAGACTGAGTCTCACGTTGACAAATTTCTAGATACACATGACCTGCCCAAATTGAACCAGGGGGATAAAGAAACCCTAAAGAGACCAATATCAAATAATGAAATTAAAATATCAATTAAAAGCCTAACAAAGAAAAGTCCAGGAACACATGCATTCTCAGCTGAGTTCCACATGACCTTTAAAGAAAAAACTAACACCAGTCTCTCTCAAATTATTCTATAAAATCGAAATGGCAGGAACAATCCCAAATACATCCTATGAAACCAGTATCTAGTAAAACTAGAAAAAGATGCATCACAGAAAGAAACTACAGACCAATTTTCCTGATGAACATAGATGCAAAAATCCTTAATAAAATGTTAGCAAACTGCATTAAAAAATGCATCAAAAAGCTAATACACCATGATCAAATGGGTTTCATCCCAGGGATGCAAGATTGGTTCAACATACATAAATCAAAAAATGTAATTCACCACTCGAATAAAGTTAAAGACAAAAATCACATGATCAGGGGCTGGAGCGGTGGCTCAGCGGTTAAGGCGCTTTCCTGGCATGCGTGAGTACACAAGTTCAAACTCCAGCACCACATACACAACAAAGTGTCCGAGGAATGAAAGTCACATGAAAAACTAAATAAAAATTGCTTCTATCTTTCTCTCTCTCTCACTGTCCCCTCTTTCTTTAAAAAAAATCACGGATGAGTCCCCCTCAAAAAATAAAAATAAAAAATAAAATAAAATAAATCACACGGTCATCTCAATAGATGCAAAAAAGGACTTTGATAAAATCCAGCACCCAGTCACATTAAAAACACTGGAGGAACTAGAGATAAAAGGAACTTACCTCAACATTATAAAGACCATTTATGACAAACCCAAAACCAACACCACACTGAATGGAGAAAAACTGAAAGCATTTCCTCTAAAATTCGGGAACAAGACAAGGATGTCCACCCTTACCACTTCTATTCAATATAGTTCTTGAAACTCTAGCCAGAGCAATCAGGCAAGAAAATAAAGGGATACAAATAGGAAAAGAAGAAGTCAAACTATGTTTGCTGATGACATGATCTTATGTCTAGAAGACCCAAAAACTCCACCAGAAGAGCTGATAAATGAACTCAGCAGTAGCAGGACACAAGATCAACATTCATAATCCAGTAGCTTTCCTATACTACAATAATTCTGCCGAGAAAGAAATCAGGAAAATCACCTCATTCACAATAACCTTAACAACAACAACAAACTTGGGAATTAATCTAACCAAGGAGGTGAAAGATCGCTACAATTAAAATTATGGAACACTGAAGAAAGGAATCGAAGGAGACCTAAGAAGATGGAAAGACCTCCCATGTTCTTGGATATGCAGAATTAACATCATCAAAATAACCACGCTACCAAGATTCAATACAATCCCCATCAAAATATCAATGACATGGGGCTGGAGTGGTGGCTCAGTGGTTACGGCACTTGCCTCGCATGTGCAGGGACCTGGGTTCGAACCCCAGCACCACGTACACAATGACGTGTCGGAGCAATGAAAGGCACATGAAAAACTAAATAAAATTAATTCTCTCTCTCTCTCACTGTCCATCTCTCTCTTTAAAAAAAAATCAATGACATGCTTCATGGAACTAGAAAGGACAAGTCTTAAAATTTATTTGGAAAAATAAGAGACCCACAATAGCCAAAGCAATCCTGAGAAAGGAGAGCAATGCTGGAAGCCTCACAACACCTGATCTCAAATTATATTCCAGAGCTATAGTAACCAAAAACAACATGATATTGATATCAAAATACACATGAAGACCAACGGAATAGGAAAAAAAGGCACAAAGACATATACACCCACACTTATAGCCATGTGATACTTGACAAAAGTGTCAAAATATATATGTTGGAGGGGCTGGAGCGGTGGTTCAGCAGTTATGGCGCTTGCCTGGCATCCACAAGGACGCAGGTTCGAACCCCAGCACCATGTACACAACAAAGTATTGGAGCAATGAAGGTCACATGAAAAACTAAATATAATTGATTCTCTCTCACACACACACATACACACATACCTTTTATCTCTCTCTCTTTTTAAAATATGTTGGAGAAAAGATAGCCTTCTTAATACATGGTGATGGAAAACTGAATATGCGCATATAGAAGAACAAAATTAGATCCCTCTCCCTCACCCTGTACAAAGATCAAATCAAAGTGGATCAAAGACTTGGGACCAGGAATCTGCAACTACTAGAAGAAAACAGGATCAATATTCCATCATATTGGCGTAGGCACCGACTTCCTTAACAAGACCCCCCAATGCTCAAGAAATAAAAACAAGAATCAGTAAGTGGGATGCTGTCAAATTAAAAAGCTTTTTCACAGCCAAGGAAACAATTAAGAGGATGAAGAGAGAGCCTACAGAACGGGAGAAAATCTTTGCCAGTTACTCCTCTGACAGGGAACTAATATCCAGAAGATATGAAGAACTTGAAAAATTTAACACTAACCCCCCCAAAAAACCACCCAAACAACAAATAACCTAGTCGATAAATGGGCAAAAGAACTAAGCAGACATTTCTCAAAAGAAACACAAATGGTCAACAAATATATCAAAAAAATGTTCAGTATCTCTAGTGATCAGGGAAACACAAGTCAAAATTACACTAAGATTTCATCTCACTCCAATCAGAATGGCAATGATCAATACAAATAATAATAAATGCTGGTGAGGATGTGGGGCAAAAGGTACACTCATATATTGTTGGTGGAACTGCAGATTAGGACATGCACTCTGGAAAGCATTGTGGAGATTCCTCAAAACTAGGGATGGAATCCTCATGTACCCAGCAATCCCACTCCTGGGCGTTTATCCAAAAGAACTCAGGTCAGCCACCTCAATGTGTATAGCAGCTCAATTCACAATAGCCGAATTATGAAATCAACCCAGATACCTGTCAATAGAGGTATGGATTAGGAAAATGTGGTGTATATACACAATGGAATTTTACTTAGTCCTAAGGAAGAATGAATTTATGGTTTGGCTGCTAAATGGATGGAATTGGGGAACATCATGTGAAGTGAAATAAATCAGGCTAAGAAATCCTAGGATCGAATGTTTTCTCTCTTATGTGGAAACTAGAGAAAAATTAGGTAAAGGCAGGAGGGCCAGGTAGGGTATCATAAAGATATAGGGAAAATCAGTGGTGTAGAAGGAGAAGGAGAGGGAGGGAAGGGGGATGGATATGGGGAAGAAATAGGGAAGGAATTTAACACAAATCACATTGTGTGCATATATGAACATACCGCAGGGAAGTTCACCTTTCTGTATACATGGACAGTACCAATCAGAAATAAATAAATAAACGAGCCAATGGAAGATCAGTAGAGTGAGGAAGGAGAAAGGTGGAGGGGAGGGAAAACAGGGGTCATGGGGACTGCAATGGAGTAAATAAATTCCAAGCATGAGGCTGGAGTGGTGGCTCAGTGGTAGGAGTGCTCGCCTGGCATGCTCAAGGACCTAGGTTCAAACCCCAGAACCACATAAACAACTAAGTGTTGGAGAAATAAAGGCCAGATGAAAAAAATAAAGTTGATTCTCTCTTTCCTCTCTCAAAAAAAAAAAAAAAATCCATGCATGTATGATTTTGTCAAAATGAACCCTACTTCTATGTATAACTATAATGGTCTTTTAAAAAAATAAAAACCCAAGTCTCAGCAGGCTAAGGCCTGGCAGCCGGAGGTCTCAGGGCTAGGTTCTCTAAGGAGCTTGCATTCTTCCCCAGGTCCTTGGAGCCCTCTCTCTGCCCCCTGGTGAGGGTTAGGTGAGTGAGTGAATGATGACTGATCTTGTCCCAGGCTCTGGACGGGTTTAGCTAAGGGGAGCAGAGAGCTGGGCCGCGGGTGACATGTTAGGCCCTGGACCCAATTCAGACACACTCTTCCCCACAGCGGGTATCAGAATTTCCCTCACGCCTGCTGGGGCCGCCCTAGACATCTCTATAAAGGTGTGACCCAATGGCCATGGTAGTTAAGGTTGGGGATCTGTACTGAGAAGGAGGAATTCTGGATCAGTGGCTACTTTATGAAGAAGCCACCATGGATACCAGGGAGCCACCTCTCCAGCACAGCTGGAAGCAGGAGCTTGGAGGTGGATGCAATGTCAAGGGCTGGGCTGAGTGTTTCACATCACTAGGGGCAGAGAGATGGAACACTGCCTGGCAGGCATCAGGCCCGGGTTCCACCCCCAGCACCACAGGGGAAAATGAGGCAGACCATGTACGAGTACTCTCTACTTCCCGATGGACCTTTCTATAAACCTGAAACCACTCTGAAAAAAGTCTAGTAATGCCTAGCATGGTGGCACATGACTAATCCCAGAGGCCTGGGAGGCTGAGGCAGGAGGATTGCAACTTCGAAGCCAGGCTCAGCAACTTAGCAAGGCCCTGGCTTAAGATAAAAAATAAATTTAAAAAAATGGACTGGGGATGTGGGTCAGTGGTTAGGAGCCCTGGGTTCAATCCCCAGGACCAAAAAAAGTCTATTAATTTATTTCAAATTATTAACTTTTTTTAATGTTTGCACACTTGGTCCTGCTATTGTCCTTGTAAGAATTTATTATGAGGAGCCAGGCACAGTGGCGTCTACGTTTAATCCCAGCAGCCTGAGTGGCTGAGGCAGGAAGATTGCAAGTTTGGAGCCAGCCTCAGCAACTTAGCAAGGCCCTAAGCAACTTAAGGAGATTCCATCTTAAAATAAAATATTTTTTAAAATGCTGGAGGGCTGGAGCGCTGGCTCAGCAGTTAGGGCGCTTGCCTGGCATGCACAAGTACGCGAGTTCGAACCCTACCACCACGCACACAGCGAAGTCTCGGAGCAACAAAGGCCGCTTGAAAAACTAAATAAAAATTGACTCTCTCTCTCTCCCACTGTCCCTCTCTTTTTAAAAAAAAAAGGGGGGGGATCTGGGGATGTGGCTCAGTGGTTAAGCGCCCCTGGGTTCAACAATTCCTGGTACCAAAAAAAAGGATTTATTACGAGGAAGGAATCAGGTCAGAGGACAAAGACTCATGTATAAGGACGCTCCCTGCAGCATCACATGGTATAAAACACCATTGCCATTTTAGCACGTCCTGTACTATGAGAACGGCAAGCAGCTCAGTGGCTGGTGACACCTGGGAAGCTGTGTTGGGAAGTGTTTTGTCGCCTGTCTGTGGGGTGAAGTAGCTGCACCCAGGCTGTGTCTTTGCCAATGCTCCTGGACTCCAGATCCTGCCTAGGCTACCAGGCCCCATTCACATCTTACCCTCTGCCCGGCCCCCAGCAGGGGCTCAGGAGCCCTAGCTTAGGAGGACACATGCACCTGGCCCTTGACCTTGTCAAGTCCATGATTTCTTGGGAGGGAGGTAGTCTTGGCAACACGCTGGCCCTGAGGCCCCTTTCTAGGAGCCTGCTTGCTCTGAATCATGAAGAACAGAAACGCCACTCAGGAGGCTGGCTCACCTGTTTCCCACGCCGTCATAGACCCAGTGCGTGGAGCCGATGCCCTGGTAGGCCGAAGCCCAGTAGTACAGACACGAGTTGAGGTGCAGGCTGTAGAGCAGGTAGGCGGTGGTCCTGATGACCCTGCAGAGGCAGGCAGACAGGGCACAGGTGAGAGGCAGAGGTGGCCTCCTGCCCCAGGGCTGGGGCAGAGCGGGAGCTCACGATCTCCTCTCCTGAGCCCACGATCTCCTCTCCTGAGCCCACGGAGGAGCTCCCTGGAAGGTGGATGCCTTGCCAGTGGGAACCAGCTGGTGGCCCTATAGGACGCTCTTTTGAGGCCATGTCAGTTAGGAATGATGGCACTTGATGGAAACCTGGTCAAGACTCGGGTTCAAGTTGGCCTGGGTGGAAGAGAGTCCTGTGCGGATGAGGTCTGGGGGAGCAGAGGGGCCGAAGGGGGACGTGGCTTTGGGAAGGGGCACGGAGGAGACAGGTGACTGCAGAGAATTGACAAGGAGGCTGAGAGGTCCCTGAGAAAGGGGCGGGGAGCCTCGTTTCCCAAGCATGGCCTGGCTGGCCTTGTGCCCCACCGTGGGTGCCGGAGAGACACCCACTGTGTCCTTAGAGACCTTCCCTTCTAGTTAGTGCTTTGGGGCTTCTGTTCCGTGCACTGACCCCAAATGCGGGAGAGCTGCTTGGGTCCACAGTGTGGACCCTCGTCACAAGTCACAATGGGAGGAAAGAGGATATTCCTGACTCTTAAAAAGTAAACATCCCTTCAAAGAAAAGGAGGCTGGGCCAGGAAGAGGCCTGGCTTCCCCTGATGGTGAGCCCTGGAGGTCAGGGAGGGAAAGCAGAAGCGACAGTGGTAGAGAATGCTTTGTCCTGTGCACATGCATGTGTGTGCACACACGAGTGTGTGCGTGTGCAGGCATTTGTGTGTGCATGCGCACGCGTGTGTGTCTCACCTGTAAACGTAGGCCTTGCTGAGGATGGCTTCCAGGCGGTTGTTAAACTCGAAGAAGGCCATATACTGGGAGGAAGAAGAGGGCCTCAGGGAGAGCCACGGTGGCAGAGGCCACACTGCTCTTATTTCCCTGTCTTCTCCATGCCTAGCAGGACTGATGCCCTTCCTCCTGGAGGGGAAGGAGGCTGGGTAATCAGCAACCCAAACCAGGGCCTTAGCCTTTGGCCTAAAACTCCAGGTAGGAACCAGATGACCACCACGGCCCGTTTCCTTGGAAATCACATACAGTCATGGTGTCATGGTTTGCGTGTGATTCCTGGGGCCTCCTAGACCTTCTGAGTCCCATCATGAAACTTTTAGGGGTACATGCACCCAGGTTAGGGATTCTGTTTTAAATGTTTACTTTTAAAGAAGGCAATTTTACTGAAAAATGGCATTCTTAAAACCTCTTCCTTAAGTCCTTCAAAGGCTCATGGATAGTAACAGAAGTACAATAGTAGCTACTCTGTTTTTGGAAAGGTACTGGGGATTGAACCCAGGGGCACTCCACCACTTCAGCTATACCCCCAAACCCTTTTTATTTCTCATTTTGAGACAGGCTGGACTCAAATTCTCAATCCTCCTGCCTCAGCCTCCCAAGTTGCTGGGATTGCAGGTGTGTACCACTGTGCTGGGCCTAATTACTTTGATCAAGCTCCTATTATATGATTGGCACCTTATTATATGATTGGCACTACCTTATTTACTTATGAAGTATGTGGTATTAGCATAGTGATTGATTGATTGATTGGTGCTGGGGGTGGAGTCCACGGCCTGACACGTAGCAGGCAAGCCACACCCCTGCCTAATCATTCACATTTCTTTTTTTCTGTAACATGCCACAATCTTTATCGCAACGCGGCCATTTTTGTGAGGGTGGGGGGGCTTTGATCTCAAAACAATGTTCCATTTAAGGCTCTTTTATGCAGAAATTGCCATTATGACTGATATTCAAAATATCTTTAGTGTTCCAAGACTCACACGGTAAACAAAAAACTCCTACACTTATTCAGTAGTGTACACTCAATGGAAAACCAAACAGCGCGAATAACAGCTTTCTTTCAAGATGTGCGATAGTAGGAGTGAACACTGAGGTACGAGGATATTTGATGACACAGTTAATGAAACTAAATTGGCATTCCTTTTGAGGAATTAAACTCATTTAAAAAAGTGCTTTTAATGCATAGTGTTATATTCATGATGCCATGTCACAAAAGAAGGCTTGCCAAGGCAGGCGAGGTGCTAAATGCTCCAGCACCTCACAGAACTACAATTAAGTGCTACTATAAATAATACTGAAAAGAGTTCGCCATCTGACCCGGGGATGGAACCTTCAAGGCACTCGATCTGTTTCCCCTGCGCAGTATTCTAAGCTGTTCACGCTGACGATCACGTTCATTGTAGCGCTTGCTGCCGAGGGAGGCATATAACCAGTTGTTTTGGCTAAAATAAGACTTTTATGGGTTCTCCATAAAAGTCACCATATTAGAGAGTCTAATGGCAATCACCGACAGCTGCTTAAATGAATGGCATCTCCTTCATGAATTGTGTTGGAAGGGCCCAGTGGAAAGGAAAATAAAAAACAAAACAAAAAACACCTAATGCTATTCCAATGGACTGAGCTGGAGAAATGAAACACCCTTAAGATCCAGATGGCACTTGATGTTCATTTTATAACGGTTTTCCTTCCAGTGAAACAACT
>PVKS010032772.1:0-22256 GCA_004027875.1 Aplodontia rufa | reverse complement strand
GTGTGGTATGACGGTATACAGGGTTGGGTACTGAACCTAGGGCCTGGTGGGTGCTAGGCAATTGCCCTACCTCTGAGCTGCCCTCTCTCCCACCCTTTCAGTTTCTGTTCACTGTGGGAACCTAGACTTTCTTTGGGAAACATGGCTTCTAACCTCTCAGGACATTATGAGGTGTGATACTCAGTCTAACAGCTGCTTCTCCATGGAAACCCAGACTCCAGGGCATATCTGCAGGGACACTCCCACCTTCCTCCTCCACCCTGGGCAGCCTGCTGTTTCAGACCCAGTTGGCCTCAAAGGACAAGCTGGCACACTCTCCTGCAGACTTCCTCTGGTGACAGAACCTCCTACAGAGCTTGTCACCAGTTTATCCCACTTCATAGGCACAAATGCATACTACCCTGTCCTCTTCTCACTGCCACTGGGCCTGTCTTCACATTGGGCCACTTGGGACACTTTTTACACTAAGTTTCAAGTCCCTCACCAGTCCCAGCTTTTTAGAGGTGCTACAAGGACTAAATGACATGAAGTACAAAAAGCACTGCACAGACAGAAGATGGCATGATCCCAACCCTGTGCCTCTCCAGGGGCACTCGGTCTCAGGACGTCAGGAAGTACTGGATGCTAAAGCTAAGATAGGCACAAGACCCAAGAATGCCCATCACTCAACCCAACCCAGGAGAGAAGAAATAAGCCTAATTCTAATTCTATTAGTGTTCCGACTGCTACTCTCTATATCAAACAAAAGTGTGAGATATTGTGGAAATGCAGCAGGGTTTAGCACCTTCTCGTGGATGCACAGAGCAATCCCCAGCAAGCCCAGAGGCCAGTGACAACAGTTCAAAACTCTCAAGGGAGCTGCCCTCCCACCCCATTGAGCTCTGCTGTACAGCAGCCAGCGGGCTACTATGCACAAGCTGTCCTCGCAGCCTCTTCCCCTGCAGCAGGCCAAGTGTTTCTCAGTAGATACTGCCAGACAGAGTCCCCCCACTCCCACCCCGCCAACCCCGCCAGCTACCTGTATGCCTTCTGTCCCCGCTAAGGAAGCCACAAAAGCAGCTGTGGACCTGGGACTGTGAACATCCCCCACAGGAGTAATGACTTTGCTGGCAGCTCACAGTCCCTCTAGGCCTTCAACCTGGGCTGCATCCTGGTATGGTGGGCCCTCTCCCTCTCTTTCTTCACTTGACCAATTCCTTCAGTTTCCAAAACCCACAAGTTTCATCCTCCACTCTCCCCAGACTGGCTTGGTTGACTGGCCCCACTCTACCTCCACTCCGAGGCAGGGGTAAGTGGTCTGTCATCTCAAGGCAAGCTCAAGACTCCTGCAGCATCTGTGGAGCCACACCTCTCTACCCTCCCATTAGTCCTGGTGGAGACTGTACCAGCTCAACTAGTAAAGGCCCAGAGCCTCCAATCACAACTACAGAAGTCATTTATGCCATAACTTTTAGGAATCATAACCAACTTCTTCATAGATCCTCATGATGGCCATATAGCTCTGCCTGTCTTGATCCTGTCTAGGCAGAGACACAGTCTCAGAGGTAAGGCTTAGCATGTCTATTTCTCTACAGGTGAGCTAGGTAGCAATCCGCAGATAAAGGACAAGGGTGGGAAGTCATTTACTCTTTAAGGCACAGGAAGCAGGGGAACAGGACATTTTGTGTATAAATAGTTAACAGTGGGCCCTGAGGCTGAGCAAGGGTGGGCTGGGGCCGGTTGAAGAGCTACGGAAGAAGGTGAGGACCCATAGGGGTCAGACGGCATGAACAGAACCTGGTGCCACCCCTGTTCACTGCAGGAGCTGTCTATTTAGCCTCACCCTGTTACTCTTTGCCTTGCAATGCCACTTGCAGCACCTCTGGAACCTGGAAAGAGATGATGAGACTGTTTCACATCTGGTCCACCCCTAAGGAAATCCGTGCATCTCAGAACAGTTGTTTTGAATTTAGACCACAGAACAACCTTGAAAAAGCACCTTTGTCAGTGGTGAGTAAGCAAGGACAGAGGGACCTTCTATAGCACTCAAGGGACTGCAGGTGACATATGGATTACAGTGAACCAGAGCCACCTCAGATGAGCGATGAAAGCTTTTACTAGATTATTATTATGTTCACACTGAACACAGAGAGACAACATAGAAGAACAAACAAAAAACTGGGTTACAAATAATGAAAACACCACAAATAAAGTCTTAACATTTCTAGGGCACTGACAATTGCTTAGAACGTATGATATCTGAACCATGTGCAGTGGCACATACCTGCCACCCCCAACTACTCCCCAGGAGGCTAAGGCAGGAAGATCGGGAGTTCAAGGCCTGCCCAGGCAAGTAGCAAGACCCTGTCTCAAAATAAATCTAAAATGGGCTGGAGTGGTGGCTCAGCGGATACGGTGCTTGCCCACCACGCGCAGGGATGCAAGTTCAAATCCCAGCACCACGTACACGATGAAGTGTTGGAGCAACAAAGGCCATGTGAAAAACTAAAGTTGATTCTATCTTTCTCTCTCTCTCATTGTCCCTTTCTCTTTAATAAAAATAAAAAATAAAATAAATCTAAAATAAATTTTTGAAAGGAGGTATGTTTGAACTCTAGGCTGTTCCTCCTCAGCCTTCTGTCTTGGGGCAGCAGTCACGACACTTGGAACTCAGCTAAAGATGGGCAGGTTGGTGTGGCTAAGGGAAGGTCCCAGCACACACTCTCTGAAGAACCAGAGTCATCCAAAACCCTTTTACAGCAGTCTCTGAAATGTGCCACAAAGAACAAGGCAGTTGTTTAGTACGGAAAATAAAACTCACGAACTGATGAAACTTACTGTACTCATTGTGCTCCTTGGCTCCAACCTATGGCAAGGGAAGTGATCTCTACCCAGGTTCACAGTGAAGCTCGATGTTCTCAACCTCTCATGCCCACTGGTCACTCATCATCTGGCTTATAAAGAATTTTGGACCCAGGCAGATTTCAGTATCTTTGAGGCCTGAAAAAACAAAGATATTAACTTGATAAACGGTGCCACCCACACTGTTGACAAGAAAGTACAGTTCAATAAAATTCACCAGTCCTTCCTGTCCACTAGGTGCTCTGAACACCTGTATACAGAAGAATTCTTGTTCAACACAGGACTACCTGACCTCATGCCTATAATCAGAGCTATCACACCACTCTTGACCTCGGCAACCATGAGGGGACAGAGCTACCAAGGCTAAGGAAGTCTTGAGCCTTGGGTTCTTCCTGCAATTCCACTGTCACCCCATAGAGAAGCTGAGGGACTGAAGAGAAAAAAGCCATCCATCCTGCTCTCAACACCACTCAGAACACATTACAGTCCCTGTCATGGTTTGGATACAAGGCATCCCCCCAAAAGCTCATGTGTGAAATGATGCAAGAAGGCTTATTAGGAGAAATGATTGGGATTATGTTGATATACTTAACATAATCCATGAATTAATCCTCTGATAAGCATTAATGGGTCATTGGGAGTGTGACTTTGGGGTACATATTTTGTATCTGGTGATTGGGGTCTGCTTTCTGGTCAACATGTGAGCCGCTTCCCTCTACCACATTCTTCAGTCATGATGTTCTGCCTCACATTGGGCAGAATGTGAAGGAATGCAAATGGCCATCTATGGACTGAGATCTAAGAAACCATTAGCCCCCAATAAACTTCTCTAAAATTGCTTTTGTCAGGTCTTTTAGTCACAGTAGTGAAAAAGTTGACTACACAGTCCCAGAGCCAAAGTAATTCCTGGATTCCAATGCACATGTTTACATTTCTGGTCTCAAGAATATCAGACATTTGGGTGCACATCTATGACATCCCTGCCATTTATACACTTCCATGGTATGGCTTTGTGTTAGAATCCAGCAAAAATATCTTGCAGAAACGGAGGGAGGGATGTGCCAGTGGAGCAATGGGAAGTGATGGACACACCTGCCTTGGCTGTTCCATAAGCCTCTTGCCTCTCATGCACTGATACTTGCTTTTCAAACACATTTGCTGAGGATGCATCCAGCTGCCTGGCCTGGCCTGCACACCCACTGCCACTCTGAAGCCAGCCTCCTGTATCCTTATAGTCCAGCTGAACCACTGGCTGTCTTGGGAGCTTTTTCAGTGTTTCCTCATGGCCAAAACAATCCATTCCATTTTTAGTTTTTCTCTTTCAGGAATGGCAAGCATCAGTCAGAGGACGAGGAAGCTGGAAAGCTGGCCTTTGAGAAATCTACCCAGGGGCTGAATTTTACCAGAGTGTCAAATGGGGAGGAGTTATTCCCAGCAGACCAGTATGTGGACAGAAAGGCTAGAGATCATGGGAAAAGGAACCCTCAGCAACCAAAGGGCTCTGAATCACACGGGGAACAAAGCCAGAGGCAGAAGTCACTTCTCCATACACCACATGTGTTCTGAGGGCACTACTCCCGTCACCCAGTAAGGGAGCAAACATGACGGTCACCATGATGGTCACCATTTTACAGATGAGGAAGTTAGGTGAGGATGGTCAAGAGAAAAGTAGTTTGCCCAAACTCTGTAACTAGTAAACACCAGAATCCTTTTTTTTTTTTTTTTTTGAGAGAGAATCAATTTTATTTAGTTTTCCATCTGGTCTTTGTTGCTCCAACACTTAGTCGTGTATGTGGTGCTGGGGTTCAAACCTGGGTCCTTGCTCATGCCAGGCAAGTATAACAGCTGAGCCACCACTCCAGCCCCGAACCCACTTTAATTAAATACTACATTAGTGCCAAATTAAAGATGTCCTAGAAACAATTAGGCACACAGAAATGTATTATTATTTCTATTTATTTATTTATTTATTTAGTACTGATGACTGAATGCAGGGCACTCTACCACCGACTACATCCCCAGCCCTCCAGCCCTTTTTATTTATAATTTGAGACAGGGTCTCACTAAGTTGCCCAGGCTTCCTTTGAACTTGGGATCCTACTTCCTCTGTTGCCTTAGTGGTACTACAGGCATGTGCCACCCAGCCTGGTGGGAATATGGAAATTTAGTATTTCTAGAAAGGAACCCATTTCCTCCTTTAATGCACCTAGTTCTCTATCAGCTTTCAAAGGGCGACACAGTCCTTTAGGGAAGGGGAACCATACAGCCACTATGTCCTCACTTGACAAGGTTTCACCTACTTGGTACCCAAGATACCCCTGGTATCTTTCACAAGGAAATTCTCATTTTTATTGAGGGAGAAAATTACTTGGGAAGGACAATGGGGTGGCTCATGGTGCTCCCACACAAGAAAAGATCTGGGGCACAGCAGTGGCCATTCCTAACTGGGAATGATCAGGAAGCCCAGATGCTAGAATTCATAAAACTCTGAGAGTAGCAGACAACTGTCATGCCAAGGCATCTAGCTATTTACCCCACAAGGGCAACACCATGAAACCAATGAGAGAAAGCAGAAAAGAAAGAGGTGCGGGATGTAAGAAATCCAGGCGGTATGGTCCAAAAGTAAATAGAAAAAAAAATCAGTGGGAAAATTTGGTCCAGAGATTTCAGGACACATGGAAGCCTGGAGAGGTAGTAGGTAAAAAAGGAGCCTGTAAAGGAGAATCAAAAACCCAGAAACAAAACTAGAAGAACCTGGATATTCATTTAGACAAAACCCAGCATTTGTAGAGCTGAGGATGCAGCTCAATGGTAGAGTGCTTAACTGGCACACATGAAGCCCTGGGTCTGCAGATTAAACCACCAACAATCTACCTGGCATGTGTTTCAAGGAAGAAGAAGCAGTGAACACCTGCAAAGGATAGGCAAGGGTCAGGGAGGGATGCCTAAAAGGCCAGTGGGCTTGGTACAGGAAGTCGAACATTGGGGACCAAGGAAGTTGGAAGCAGCAACAAAGGGGTCACTCTCTAAGCCCAAATTGTACTGGGGATCACACAGCAAGGCCAGAGGAGGCCACACTGCACATGAGGCCTACAATGACAGGAGCAAGTCAAGGAACTGGGTAGGAACTGGAGGACAGCAAAGGTTAAAAGCATTTGGATATAACAACCCTCATAAACCACACACCCAGAGTCAGAGCAATCAAGGTTCTAAGCTAGAGATGATGAACAGAGACTGTGCGTAGACTGTGCTGCGAGGGCAGGTGGAAGACTGAACAAGTCAGAATGCAGACCAGGGAGAAGACTCTGCAAAACCCAAGTGAGAAGAAAATTGCATAGCTTAGAGGAAGTAGCAGAGTGGAGGAGAAAGGGGACTGATGGATGGCAGCAGGAGAGCTCCAGGGCTTTCTGTGTTCTGACAGTTTTATTTTTTTCAACAAACCCATCACAGACACTTAGGATGTCACCCTCCTGACACTCTGCAATCCTGTACATATACAGCCTGTGTATATGACTGTAGATGAGTACAGGAGTATGACCCACATAATAGCTAGAAACTGTCAGACAAGCAGGAAACAGGGAGAGTAGACTGGAACCAGATTCTATCAGTGACTCTCATACCACTGCAGTCCCAAGAGCAAAGAAAGGAAGTCGGGAGAAAGGGGTGGGGGAGGGACACAACAACAGAACCAAGTCCGAGGCAGAAGTTCTCCTGAGAAGCTCTGCAGCAGGCACCTACCCAAAATCAGAAGCACAAGTCCCCTGCTCTGGCTCCACCCACACCAGCCACAGTGGCTCCTTGTGCATTTCCCGCCAGGTCATTCTTTCCATGTGGCAATCATCAAGCAGTCTCACTGTGAATTCAGAGGGTATCTGTAAGTTTGGATGAGTGATCAGAGTAAGCTCTTTTTGCTGGTGTTGCAGAAGCCTAGAGAAGCAAATCCTACATAACTCCATCAAGGAAATCTTGATGCATCAGTGACTGATTAGGCACTGGCTGGTTTCTAACTGCCTGGCTCACACCTTCCTTATAAGCCACAAACTTCTAATCATTTCCATTTTAACTATCTCCAAAATTTCAAGTATAGGATTATAGATTGTGTGCTGAAAAGGAAGGATACTGTAAAGACTACGTACCACCCAACAGCTTTTGTAAACAATTTCAGAAATCAGCAAACTCCAGTGCCTAAAACAATCTGCCCTCCCGGGTACTTGATATGAACATTAAAACTGTCAACAGTGGGAGCTGGAGCAGTGGCTCAGCGGTTACGGCGCTTGCCTGGCATGCTCAAGTACACGGGTTCAAACCCCAGCACCCATGTACACAAATAAGTGTTAGGAGCAACAGAAAGCCATGTGTAAAACTCAATAAAAACTGACTCTCACAGAAATCAGTTATTGCTTTGTTAAATAGTTCAAAATAGTTTTATGTGTTAAACTTTATGTTACATCTATAATTGGATTTCTATTAAAATATGTATATGTTTATCACTAAAAAAAACTGATTCTTTCTCTTTCTCTTTAAAAATAAACAAACAAAAAAGCTGTCAATAGGGGCTGGAGCAGTGGCTCAGCAGTTAAGGCACCTGCCTGTCATGCGCAAGGACATGGGTTCGAACTCTAGGACCACGTACACAATGGAGTGTCAGAGCAACGGAAGCCACATGAAAAACTAAATAAAATTCTCTCTCACTGTCCCTCTCTCATTAAATAAATAAATAAACTGGCAATAACTAGACTGGAGCCATAGCTCAGTGACATTATGCTTGCCCAGCATGTGTGAGGATGAGGGTTTGATCCCCAGCACCACATATACAACTAAGTGTCAGAGCAATGAAAACCAGATGAAAAATAAATTAAAACTGATTCTCTCTCTCTCAATATTCTTTTCTCTTAAAAAAAAAAAAAAACTGCCAATAGCTTTCAAGAACCACGCCTTAGGGGCTGGAACAGTAGCTCAGCAGTTACATAGCTTGCCT
Source organism: Aplodontia rufa (assembly GCA_004027875.1). Classification (NCBI taxonomy): domain Eukaryota; kingdom Metazoa; phylum Chordata; class Mammalia; order Rodentia; family Aplodontiidae; genus Aplodontia; species Aplodontia rufa. Next base: position 14,437 of record PVKS010032772.1, on the reverse strand, counting down.
GGAATGTATGAAGAGGCAGGTTCAAACCCCAGCACCATCCATGTACACTACAAAGTGTTGGAGCAACGAAAACCAGATTTAAAAAAAAATTCTATTCTCTCTTTCTCTCACTATCCCTCTCTCAAAACAAAAAACAAAACAACAACAAAAAAACCCACACACACCTTAGTTTTCAGGAAAAACACGAGCTTCTGCTTGCTAAGACTATAAGGGTCAGCATTTGTGGCTGGCCACTTGAGCCCTGAACCCCTGCATGAACACCTGACCTGTGTGCCTCCTTGTCTTCATCCTAAATGCAGGGAAAACACTTATGACCTTGCAGCTATTCCACCAGCTGATTAATTCTGTAACTATGTATAGGTGCCTAGTTTAAAACAAGTACAGCTCTAGAGCTAGAAATATGAGTCATCCCTCAGTATCTGTGGATGGTTTCCAGGACCCCCCCACTTGTTGACACCAAAATCCACCTGTGCTCCAGCCCATTACATAAAATGGCACAGTGTTTGCATATAACAAACACACATCTTCCCACATGCTTCAAATCATCTCAAGTACTTACAATACGATGTGAAGTCTATGCTAGTAGTTGTTATACTAGCTGGGTGTGATGGCGCATATCTATAACCCCAAGGACTAGGGAGGCAGAAGCAGAAGGATCACAAGTAGAGGCTAAACTCAGCAATTTAGTGAGGTCCTAAGCAACTTACCAGGACACTGTCTCAAAATAAAAAATATAAAAAGGGATGGGTATGTGGCTCAGTCGTAACCCTGGGTTCGATCCCTGGTACCCCCCCCACCCACGAACGCACACCAGAGGGGACTGATCTAAATTAAATAGCACTGCCCCAAGGTTCGTCAGCCCTGGCCTTCCCTCTCATTGTCAGTAGATTCATCTGGGGGCCATTACCAAAGGGCTGCACAAACCCAGTTCTCCAGGGTCTTTAATCTGACCTTGAGTTCCAGCATTCTGGCTATGGCAGAAGTCTTTTTGTGTTTGTTTTGTTGTTGTTGTTGTTGTTTGTTTTTTTAAGAAAGAGAGAAATAGAAAATATAAATTTTATTTAGTTTTTCATGTGGCTTTCGTTGCTCCAACACTTTGTTGTGTACGTGGTGCTGGGGTTTGAACCCATGTCCTCACGCATGCCAGGCAAGCCCCATAATTGCTGAGCCACTGCTCCAGACCAGGTGGCGGAAGTCTTAATCCAGAGACACTCTTCAATTCTCCCACAGAACTCTGCTTAGAAAGTAAGCCAATAGATGTTGGCTACGCAGGGCAGGCATGATGTCCTGAAGGAGGCCAAAAGGCAGAGAGCAGAAAAAGAACACTAAGTGGGTCTGAGGAAGTCGACCTTCACAAAGAAACTAAACACTAAACACAAAAATCAAGCCTCAGATCAGAGGCAGCCTCCAGCCCCCTCCTGTCTCTCACCGTCAGGCTCCATGTGCAGTTACAGACATGTGTCTTGTACTCCAGGGACCCCTGGATATCAATCACCAACTCTAGGTCTCTCCTGTCACAATGCCATAATTAGACACATGGCAAGGGTCCTGCCACTCCCACCTCACTTTAGGGAATTTCCATCCACCCTTCAAAGACTTCCTCAAAAGTTACTTTCACTTCTCTCTTCCCAGTCTCTTCTGTACAATTTAGCCACAAACATAACTCTAATTGGAATACTTAATAGAGTTCCTTCCGATTAGCACAGCACTTGGCAGAAGCATGTTAATAAGAATTTTCAAATGAAATAATAATATTACTACTACTACTACCACCACCAGGGATTGAACTCAGGAGCACTTAACTACCAAGCCAGTCTCGAGTCTTTTTTGTATTTTCAGACAGGGCCTTGCTAAATTGTTGAGGCTGGCCTTGAACTTGCAATCCTCCTGCCTCAGCTTCCTGGGATTACAGGCATGTGACCTACAGGGCCCAGCTCCATTGAAATTATAACCAATTATCAAAATCATTAGATGTTTGAAAGAAATGGCACATAACTGGAAACAGAAAGGATGTTTGAGAGGGAAGACAATTTTTTTTCAGAAATGAAGTGGAGCCTTTCAATAAACGTAAAATTACAGTTGCCATCAGGAAACAAGAGACTTAAAAACAGATAACGATAAAAGGAGATTAGGAGAGAACATCTCCACCTGAGGCATCAACTTGTAGGAGTAAGAAGCCAGAACAGACAGACACCAATAAGGGGCTGAAAAAAAGAAGCAAATTTCAGTACAGGTCACAAAGACAATTGCCACGCCAAGCAGCCAAAGTTAGCAATAGTTTGGCTAAAGAAAGAAATGATGCAGGGTTGGGGGATTTAGCTTAGTAGCAGAGCGCTTGCCTAGCACCCGCAAGGCCCCGAGTTTGGTCCTCAGCCCTAAAAAAAAAAGAGAGAGAGAGAGAGAGGAGGATGTGAAGCAAACATGGAAACACCCAGGCCCTAAAAACAACTCTCTGAAATAGGAGTAGGAGGGAGAAACTCAGGAACAATAGATTCTTCAGGAATTCAATGCAGTCATTGAGAATCAACTTTCTGAAGCTATTTATAATTGGACCCCTCTTAGGTGAAAAGAAAGAGAAAACAAAAGATTAATATCCTAATTTGGGTGGCTAGAGTATTGGGTCAGTGGTTAGGGCGCTTGCCTGGCATGTGCAAGGACCCCAGCACTGCACTGCATACACAACAAATGTTGGAGCAACGAAAGCCACATGAAAAATTAAATAATAAGTAAGATTGATTCTCTCTGTCCCTCTCTTAAAAAAAAAACCTAATTCAGGAACTATAAAAGATATAGGCAAATAATTTCAAAACGAGACAGATGACATATATACACAAAGAACATACAAGACCATTTTTTAAATAGCACACACACTAATAACTTTTGTGCCCACATTTTTACTGAGTAGCACCCCATTTTTTTCCAGAAATTGGTGGGGGTACAATCTATGGGCCATGGGCCTTCCTAAGTCTTTAAGAGCTGATGAAAGCTGGGTGGGTGGCACATGCCTATGATCCCAGTGACTCAGGAGGCTGAGTCAGGGGGGTCCCAAGGCCAAGGGCAGATTCAGCAACTTAGCAAGACCCTGTCTCAAAACAAAAATTAAAAGCACTGGGCAGTGGCTCAGTGGTAATGGCGCTTGCCTGGCATGCACAAGGACTCGTGTTCAAACCCCAGCACCACGTACATGATGAAGTCTTGGAGCGACAAAAACCTAAAATTAAATTGATTCTTTCTTTCTCTCTCACTGTCCCCCCTTAAAAGGGGGGGGGTGCACCCGGGATGTGGTGCAGTGGCTAAGCACCCCTGGGGGTTCAATCCTTGATACCAAAACAAAAACTAGTGAAGAACTGCCACAATTGACAATCTCCCACACAAAATTGTCTCCAATCATTACTCTGTGGCAAGACCATTACGCTTTCTTCTCTTTTTACTTTTTTAAGAGGTCTTGCTACATTGCCCAGGATGGTCTTATGTGATCCTCCTGCCTTAGCCTCCCACGTAGCCTGAAGAACAGGCCTGCACCACTGCACCTGGCTCCAAGACTAGTCTTGTCCAGTTTTCTAATACATCCTTCAGCAAACAATGATTTTTCTTTTTCCTTTTTTTAAAGAATCAAAATTTTTGAGTTTTTCACATGGCTTTCATTGCTCTGACAGTTGTGTATGTAGGTACTGGGGTTTGAATCCATGTACTTGCACATGCTAGACAAGCGCTGTAACCGCCGAGCCACCACTCCAGCCCTGACAATGATTTTTCTTAAACACAACTCTGAACTGTGTTATTTCCCAGTTTAAAACTCAAAAGTGCATGCAACAAGATAAATTCCACTTGGTCATAGAACAAGTTGTAAATTCCTCAATGTGGAGATACACCAAAGAGCTTTCACATCTGATTCCTGCTTGCCTCTCCAATCCCATATCCTCCCACACTTCTTGTACCATCTATATTTCAACCACAGACTTCCAATTCCCACACCTCAGCTCTCAGAGGGCCATCACTAGACCAATGTTCACTGCAGTAGCCCAAACTAAAAAGCTCTGCAAACAGAAGACCTCAAAATAGTGTTAACTCAGAGGGATAACACATGAATTCTCAAAGAGGACAAAAAAACTTAAGTATAGGGGCTGAAGCAGTGGCTCTGTGGTAGAGCACCTGTCTGGCATGCGCCAAGACCCAGGTTCAAACCCCAGCACCACATACAGAACTAAGTGTTACAGAAACAAACGCCAGATGAAAAAAAAATAAAATAAAATCGATTCTCTCTTAACCCCCCCCAAAAAAGAAAAGAAAAATGAAAGCTTGTGTATAATGCACAAATATGCAAAATGATATACAGTATGTATATGTTGCATTACAATCTCACAGAAGGGGTGATTAGGAAAGCAATGTCTGAAAAAGCTCCTTTTACAGGTAACTTAATATTGATAAAACACTGTAATAAACCAACATTCTGGAATCACTGATGGAAGCTCAAGTGCAGGCAATACAAAAGCCAACAGCCATCGTCTTCCCACACACAAGTTCCCATTTCAACTCAAATTCACAAGTAAAACTGAACGGAAGGTCTCTCTCCACGTTAAAAAACACCACCTGAGGCTGGAGCGGTGGCTCAGCGGTTATGGGGCTTGCCCGCCATGCTCAAGTACACGGGTTCAAACCGCGGCACCCACGTATACAACTGAGTATCGGAGCAACGAAAGCCATGCGAAAAACTCAAAAATTGAAAACAAAAACCCTGGAAAGTCAGTACTGTGAGGAACTAGACCCCGTCTACTGCCAACTAGCAAGCTCTGTGACCTTGGTGGACCATCTCACCTCTCTGGGCCTCAAGTCTCCCCACTACTTGGCAGCCTAAGCTGGGCTGTGCGGCTGCAGAGACGAGGCCCTAGGTCTAGCTCAGGAGCCGGAGGCAGAAAGGGGGGCCTCAACACCCTAGGCCAGGATCTAGACAAAGCCGAAACGCCCACAAACCGTTAACCCAACCTGCCTCCCCTTCCCCTGCCCTCGAAGGGTCCGGAGGCGGCCTAGGGAGGTTCTCGGGAACCGCGTTTCGGGTCTCGACCTCGTTTTCTCCCGCCAGCGAGCGGGCGCGCCGAGGAGGGGACCGGCCGGGGGCGCGGGCCAGGCCGCGGGCCTCGGTCGCACGCTCCGCACACCACCCCCGGAAACGCCCTGCGGGCTGAGGACCTACTCGGCGCTCAGCGCCAGGCCGCACTCGCCCTGGCCCAGCCTCCCACCCAGAGGGGCCGCCATGCGGCCCGGCCGCCCAGGCAAACTCTAGGCCCCACGACAGCGGGGCGGCGGCGCGAGCACACAAAGGAGGCGTCGTCACAGGGAGACAAAAGCCCTGCCGGCGTTTCCCCCGCGAGGCCTGCCCGGCTCGCCTCCCCAGTTGACCTTGGGCGCGTCCCTCCCCTCCCCAAGCCTCAGTTTCCCTTCCTAGGTCACGGACGAAGCCTCGCGGCCCGGCCCGCCGGGGTGAGCAGAGGACCAGACCCAGCCCTCCCAATTTCCGACGCCCGCGCGGGGCCGGGCTTGGGGGCCCACGCGGACGGCGGGGCGGGGCGTGCGGAGCTGGCCCGAGGCCCCGTTGAGGTCCGCCCGGGCTGTGAGGCCCGAGCGGGGCCGGGCCGCGCTGGGCAGGCGCCGATGCCTCTGCAGGCCGCAAAGCCGCCTGACTCCCGCGTCCGCCCGGCCCTGACCTGCCGCTCCCTTCCTTCGAAGCCTCATCTTACCCGAGGCCGGTCTGGTCCGGCAGGCGCCGCCACCAACACACTCGCGCGAGGAAGAACCTTCGCAAGCCGCTCAGGAGACCCGCTCAAGCAAGACTCCACCGTCTCAAAGCAAGCCACTTCCGCTCGGCAGGCGTAGGCCCCGCCCTCCGAAGTCCCCATTGGTCGCCGCTGCCCCTACTACCGCGGTCTACCGGTTAGGGGATATATTTTCAATCCTATTGGATAAGAAAACCATCTATTACCGCTTTGAACCTCATCTCCTTCCGGCCCCTCCCGCGCTCGCGCGCGCAGAGTCCCAATTCCCGCGAGAGCGCTGCTGGCGCCTGAGCGCCCGCAGGTTTCACCCGAGTTGTGCTTGGGGCGCCCGGCGCTTTCTGTCCTTCGGCGGCCGGACGGTGTCTCCGGAGCAATCGGGCTCGGAGCCTGCGGCTTTCCAGTTCACCAACAGCTTGGCCCTTGGCTGGAAGCTAGTCCCCGCCAGCCTTTCCACGCGCCTGTCCGGCCCTCTTTTCTCGCCTGTTAACCAGGCCTTTGTGAGGAATGTCCCCGCGGGTCAGCGACGATCGGCAAAAACCGGGCTCGGATCTGCACCCCTCGTGCCAGGGCCTGGGTGTATGGGTCCCCAGACTCTTCCAGACGGGAGGACGAACCCCAGGGAAGCACTTAGCTCGGCCCTCCCACGAAGCCAGAGAGGGTCCTCGGCCTAGACGCGTAGGAGGGCTCCCCGAAGGAAGCGACCCCAGAGCCGAGGACTGTAGGACTGGAGGGAAGAGGAGAGCGTCCCAGAGCCTGGGGAGGAGAGTGGGGAGAGATGGGCACGCCCCAGAAACCGCAGACTGGCTTCCTGGAGCAGGAGGGGGGGCGCGGGAATCAGGTCTGGGAGGGCCCTGCAGGCAGTGGGAAAGAAGGGAAAAGCATTCTTCCCCAGGAGGGCCCTGAACAGCCTTGGCCCAGGCAGAGACCTGGAGCTATTTCAAGGGTCGGGAAAGTGTGTTCCTGGATCCCCCTGCCTGAGTTTGAAAAGCAGCCCCACTGTTGGGCAAGTCTCAGCAGTTCCCTCACCTCTTATATGAAGATAATAACAGTACCTACCTCAGAAGAGGAATGTAGAAGGCTGGACTCAGGGCAGCATTACCCAATGGCTTGCAAGCCCAGCAGGAGGCTCTGGACCAGAAGGAGTAGAGAATCCATGATGGGTTTCTTGAGCTCTGTCCCTGAGCTAAATTTGGGCGTTGATAAACCAGGACAAAACCAAACAAAACTCAGTCTGTCCCTGTTGTCCTAAAAAACACCTGGAACAGCTGCTGAACCTCTGTGGCTGGGACATGCAAACATGCAAAGATACAACCCTGCCTTAATGGGCCTCAGATCCCGTCAGCAAAGTTCTGGCTAGCTGCACACAGGCAGAAGCCCAACTGCCTAGGCAGTTCAGCCAAAGGTCCAGAAAGAGCCTTCATTGCAACAACTGGGCCTTATGTACCTCTGGCTGGACCCTGCTCTGGGGAAGCTTGAATCTCAGAGGATCCATGCAGATAGAGAGAGGCAGGAGTCTCCAGTGTGAAGGCTCTTAAACGCATATCAGGCCACCAAAGTGCCCAATATTTAATTTGTCTATTTATTGATTTATTTTGGTACTAGGGATTAAACCCAGAGATGCTTAGCCACTAAGCCACATCCCTAGCACCCCCTTTTTTTTGAGACAGAAGACGGTCTAAGTTTAAGTTGGTCTTCCTGCCTCAGCATCCTGAGTTGCTAGAATTACAGGTGTGCACCACTGCACCAGCCAAAGCCCAATATGTTTTGTTTTTGTTTTGGTATCAGGGATTGAACCTAGGGGTTCTTAGCCTACTAAGCCAGATCCCCAGCCCGTTATTTATTTATTTTGACACAAGGTCTTGCTAAATTGCTAGGGCCTCAATAAGTTGTTGAGGCTGGGTTTGAACTTGTGACCCTCTTCCCTCAGCCTCCTGGATCCCTGGGATTACAGGTGTGCACCACTGTGCCCAGCTCAAAACCCAATATTTTTATTTTTAAAGAGAGAATTTTATTTTTTCATCTGTTTTTTGTTTTTACTCCACTTGGCTGTGAATGTGGCGCTAGGGATCGAACCCAGGTCCTTGCACATGCCAGGCAGGTGCTCTACCACTGAACCTCCTCTCCAGCCTCTTAAAGCCCAATATTTTAAACCACAGGTGTTCATCATTGCTCAGGTGGGAGGGTAGAGGTTCTAGCCCTGGCCAACCTCACATGCTGGGGTCTGCTGGTTGCAGAATGGTCTAGAATGGGCTCAGGACAACTGGCTCTTCTTCGAAGTTACAGTACGTCTCATCACAACAGGCCACCCTGTTCGTGTTCACATGGGGCCTGGCAGGCTTCCAAGAGAACCTCCAAGACCATGTGAGTTCTAGACTCTAAACTGGCACAGGGCCAAAGAGATTCCAATTCAGACCAAATTCATAGACTCCACCTTTTTTTTTTAATGGAGTTAATTTTTTTTTCATCTGGTTTTGTTTTTTCTCCATTTTGTTGTGAATGTGTTGCTGAAAATTGAACCCAGGTCCTGGCACATGCCAGGCAAGCGCTCTACCCGCTGAGCCAATGCTCCAGCCCTAGACTCTGCCTCTTGAAGGGAAGTGTAAAGTCACAGGCAAGAAGTTTAGATACAGGGAGACCTGCCATCTACTACATACACTGCCACAGTTTTAGGGACCAACCCCAGATGTACCAAGTAGATGGTGCAGACAGAGGCCCAGGTTCCCTCAAGCTAGCTCTGAGCAGCTGTGCATTCAGAAGGGGACTGGAGAGAGGACCTTGCTCACTACCAATCAACATTGTTGCCAGCAGCATCCAGAGTCTTGGGTGGCCATATCTCTGCTCTGCCCACAGGTTATCCTAATAGGTGAAGGACGGTTTCACCACTTGCCACAGTGCTTGCTTCAGGCAACCATGTACATCTACTCCCACTGCTGAGGCTGGCTCAGCAGGAACTTCAGGCCAAGAGATCTTCTGTGTTCCTGAGGCTGGAACTACCACCAGCCTGGAGAGAGTTCCTGCATCAGGCACATCCTGAAGTCCACCTGCTTTGGCTTGCCAGAAATGGGAGCTGATAGTCCTTTTGAAACCTTCAGAGTTCCTAAAGGACTCTGTCTGGACGGACCTTCAGGGTATTCCCTCAATATCAAATGAACTGGGTTTGAATAACAACACAGGATATAAAGAGATATTGCTTTTATTTCATTAAATGAAATTTAATCAGCTCCCAGCTTTGATTCAACAGGGAGATGGGAATTCCTCTTTACCAGCCTGGGTAGCGGAAAGTCCTGGGGTTCTAATACAGTTCAGAATATTGGGTAGGGTTCTGACTTCAACCTGCGCTTACCACTGCTGGGTTACCTGCCTTCCTGATCTGAAAGTGCTGGGCGGCCCAGCCTCACCGCTGAGAGCCCAAGGAGAATTGGGGGGGGGAGGGTGTTCCTCTCCTCTGGTCCTCAGCCCTCCCTTTGCGCTCCCAGCCCAGCGGACTGGTTGGCTTTCGGTGCTTCCTGGAAGGGAGGCGCATTGTTCTGAGGCTGCTTTCCCAGCGGGCACTTTCCACTGGCGGGTTTGGAGGCCGCGCCTCCTTCTGCCTACAATTCAGCGGCCCCAGCTCCTGCAGTGCACTGTAAAGCCACCCACGCTCTGGGTGCTGGCATTCTGGGCAGTCAACTCTCTGAGGGCCGGAACGTGAATGGGGCACGGTTCCTGCGTGCCCAGGATCGCAGAGGAGAAGTTCTTAAGACGTGGAAAGGGCTGGCCCATGCCCGGCGCTCCCGAATCCTGCCTGGAGCCCCGCCGCACACCTTATCTAAGGGCACCCAGGCGGGGCCACTGGGTCAGGGTAGAGGGTGGGACTCCAGGTGTTCAGGTGCGGAGACTGCTCGCAAGCAGGAAGGACTTCCTGGGCGGTTAGGAAGGGCTGGAGTCTGAACCGCTGCGGCCACATTTAGCATATAAAAGGGCAGGACGGACGTTAAATTCCAATTCCAGCTGAGGAGCAGTTGCTGCTTGGGTTTCTCCCGCCCCGGGACTGGGCGTCCTGCCTTTGCTGCCGGAGCCCTGCGTCGGCAGGTGAGGGCAGGTGCGGGACTGGGCGTCCTGCCTTTTCGGCTGCGTCTTGCGCGGGCAGGTGCGGGCCGGGAGCCGAGTGCGTGAGGCAGGGCTGCGGGCAGCACGCGGGGCGGAAGCCGGGGAGGTCTGGGGTCGCGGGGCGGGATGCGGCGGCTTAGGTGGCCTTCAGGTGGCCTCCAGGCGGCGAGCTGGCCGGACCGCCGAGTCCCGCAGCCTGCGCTCGCGGCTCCGCTCCAGCTCCAGCCAATGCTGCGCCTCCAGCTGCGCCTGCGGGCGGGTGGGCAGTGTTGGCGCGGGCCGGGTCTGCTGATACCCGGGGGTCCCCGCTCGCACCCGCTCCCCCCGGCTTACCCGGGACGGACGGCGCGCGGTCCGCGGGGCCAGCACTTGCAGCGAGGCTGCCTGCCTGCGGCGCTCGGCCGTCCTGTCCTCGATCCTGCGCTGCAGCTCCAGCACGCGCTCGTCCTGGGAGGGCGCGCCTGCCGCCGCCCCAGCTTTCTTCTGCTCCCACCTGGCGGGCGGCAGAGTGGGTTTAGGAGCGGCGGTAAGAGACCGGGCACCACACACCGGCCGGGCGACTCTGCCGCAGGGTCACCGTGCAACCGGTTGGCCTGGCGTCCTGCCAGCACCAATGCTCCTATAATCCTTTTACGTTTTTATCAAAGTATTACTTGCAGCCTGGCGTGGTGGCGCACGCCTGTAATCTCAGCCGCTTGGGAGGATCACAGGAGGATCACAAGTTCAATGCCAGCCTCAGCAATTTTGTGAGTCTCAAAAAAAAAGGGGGGGGGCTGGGGATGTATTTAGCTCAGTGATAAAGCGTCTCCAGGTTCAATCCCCAGTGTGGATGAGTAGTAATTACATGTATAATGTGATACAGTTGGGATAAAAATAACAAAGCCTCTTTTATCTTACATTTCCCTTGACGCCCTCCTGCCTAGAGATGACCACTGCTGCTTCTGTGGGCTGCCCTTGCACATCATCTCCACACAGAGGCCATGTCCCTGTCCATCAATAGGTCTTGGTCCCTGCCAGAGCTGGTGGAACTACACATCACAGCCTGGGGCATCTGTGTGCTTGCTGAGGCACCGGTCTCTGTGCTCCCTGTTGGCTGTGCTGTTCCCTGTCTCCACTGAAATGTGCCTGCTGAATTACTGCCTTGGGAGCTGGCTGCTCCCATGGGGTAGGGCTTCGGGAACTGCCTTGTGCGGAGTAGGGCCCTTGGAGGCACTCTAGCAACTGCATTTGGGGTCTGCCAGTCCCAGGCCAGCATTGGGAAGTGGTGGTTTCCACAGTGTGTGCCACTGTGGGACCTGCTGTGGCCCACAGCCCTTCCAGAGCAGTCCAGTGGCATGTGCCTTGTCTGAATTGCAGCCAGAGCAGCATTGGCTCAGAGGACCAAGGGTGATGGATTTTTCCCATTGGCAATGAATGTGAGTCTGTTCTCTGTCACCCCTGTCTTTCCACCCAGCCCCACTCAGACTCCTCCTCTGGGGCCCAGGGTGCTCTACTACAATAGGTCTGAGCAACTGTGCCTCCCCGGGAAACCAAGCCAAGATTCAAAGGCTGGCATGTCTCTGGTTAGGGTGGGGAGAAACCTACCTGTGCTGACTGGGTTGTCATGGAACAGCCACATGGGGCTGGAAAAAGTTACCGTCGTGTCCCCAGAAGAAATAAGCAAAAAGATGTGTGCATGTGTGCGCAGGTACATGCATGTGCTGTGTGAAAGCTAGAGTCTATGTAAAAAAAAAAAATTGTAGCAAACAAGCTTTAAAAGGTTTTAGCAGTCTTGGGATGCCTGGAAAAATGTGAATACAGCCAGGACATTTAAAGGATGTTGGGAGGGGCTGGAGCCGTGGCTCAGCCATTGGAGCACTTGCCGGGCATGCATGAGAACTCCAGCACCACATGCACACAGCTAAGTGTTGGAGAAACAAAAACCAGGTGAAAAAGAAATAAAATCGATCCTTTCTCTCTCTTTAAAATAAATAACTAAATAAAGGATGTTGGGAATTTTTGTCACCTTTCCTGGCTGTGTCAGTGCTGTGGTTATGTGGGACAATTTTTAGAAGATGCACACTACATGTTCAGGAATGAATCATCTGATGCCTGCAAATACTTGCAAAGGGCTCCGCAGACAGTAAGCAGCTAGCTGGCTGGATGAAGCATAAGTGGCAGAAGGACGCACGCAGGGCCCAATGCATGGAAGCCAGTGGCCAGACCCCACCGTGTGTGCCTGCCCACGCCCACCATGTGTGTGCACCCTCCGTGGGCTACTCACCTCAGCGCCGCAGTTCTCCCCATAGCCTTGCGGCACAGTGAGATCTGCTCCACCATGTTCCGTAGCTCCTGGCTCTTGGCTCGCTTGCCCTGGATGATTTGATCTCGCTTCTCCTCCTCCTCACGCCTCTGGGTCTCCTTGAGCAGCGCCAGTCGCTCTCGCAGCTCCGCAACAGACATCTCCCCTTCCAGGCCATAGCCGGGGATCTGCCAGATGTCAGGGGAGGCTCCTCCAGCTTCTACAGCTGGAACTCACTCTGCAGCCCACACCTGCTGTGTCCCTCAGCCCCTAGGGCCAGGCCCCAAAACCAGCTCCCACAGCACCCCCAGTTCTGCCTCACCCGGGTGAGCCTCACTGCCACCTGGTTTCTCACACAGGTTTCCAAGAGACCTTCCACTTAGCCTCCTGCTCCATGCAGCGTGGGATCTTTCCAAGGCCCCTGCCCCACACTCCCTGCACTGCCCTCCCCACCTGCTCCAGAGGTTACAGAGCTGCAGCACCCTGAGTGCCCCCAGGCCCAGATCAGTGCTCCTGCTAGTACAGAGGCTCCCAGAGGGCGTGGGTTCTGGGGGCTGTGTCCTCACCTGGGTCAGGTCCACCAGCTTGTCCTTGCGTGTGGGCTGCGTTTCCAGTGCACGCAACTGGGAGATGAGTTCACAGCGACGCCGCTGCTCCTCCTCTGCTGCCTCTGCAGTACGCTGCAGCAGCTCCCGGCTCTCCTCCATCACCTCCTGAACTTGGGGACCAAGCAGGGTGCTGAGGGGGCCCAAGAGTAGCCTGGCAGGCAGTGGGCAGAGTCCACCTCCTTTAGGAATTCCACATTGGGTCCCTGACCAAGTGAAGCCACCAGGGATAGCCTGCTCAGTCCCAGTCCACCCCCCAGGGACCTGACCCTCCCTGAGTGCAGCTCCTCAGCAGGAGGCCTGCCGAGGACCCAGGAAGGGAGGCATGAACTGGGCAGCCCTCCTGGCACCTGGCTCCTTGCCGTACCTATCTGCCGTCGGCCCTTCAGCAGCTTCATCTGAGCCACCTTGACATTCTTTTGTGCCTCTGTCACCTGCTCCACCAGCTCCTTCATGGACCTGGCCTCCTGGAGACGTCTCTCAGCACACTGCACCATCAGCTCAGCAATCTACTCAGACAGAGGACTTGGCACCATCAGAACCGGCCAGGCTCCCCTCCTACCCTGATCCAGCTAGCTCCAGGGCTGAACCCAGACCTGCCCTGAACCACCCAGGACTGGCAGCTTCTAGTGGTCCTCCTGAGGTTGGGTCTGCAGGAGAAGTTCCCCTGACATCTTCCTGCCTCTCAGTGTGATCCTGGAGCTGAATTTGTTAAGCCATCCAGTCTGTGGCACTATGACATGGCCACCCTAAGTCAGAGTGTCCACAGTAACATAAATGCACAGGATGGAGAGAGCAGGGTGAGAGGACACAGGAACTCTCTGTACTATCTTTGCAGCTTCTCGGTAAAGCTTACGGCTGTCAAAAAAATGAAAGTTTTACTTAAAAAATCACTTTCAAGGGGCTCAGCCTTGGGGTTGAGCAACCAAAAAAAGAAAAAAGAATTAGAAAATTATATTGTTGTTGTGGGAAATGAACCCAGGACCTTGCGCATGCTAAGCACATGGTCACTGCTGAGCCATCCCTGGCTCCGTCTGCCCGCCTTGCCCTCCTGCCACTTTTCACATTTTTAAGCAATTTAGAGAAATGCTTATGTACAAATAGGAGGTGAAAAAATGTGGCTTCTTGGGACTGAAGGGGTTGCTCAGTGGTTACAGCGCTTGCCTGGTATGCCCGAGGACATGGGTTCGAACCCCAGCACCACATACACAACAAAGTATCAGAGCAACAAACGAAAATCACGTGAAAAACGAAATAGAATCAAAATTCTCTCTGTCCCCTCTCTCTCACTGTCCCTGTGTTAGGAGCATAATATAAGAATTTAAAAAGACTTTAAGTATGTGACAAACCCTGCGTGATAGAAACTGACCTGCCAGGCAGAAGAGCCCCACCCCTTGTACCGCAGCCTGCCCTGCATGATAGCACAATCGGAGGGGCAAGGCGATGCATCCAGGTCTAAGCTGGGAGTGCCAACTGTCCAGCAAGGCAGCACAGCACAAGATAAGAACTGGACATAGTATAAAATGGACAGGCTCAAGACAAAAGACGGAGAAGTCCCACGAGGCAATGGTGGACTCTTCTCCAGCCAGCGAGAGAATCCGCGCCTTGTACCCACAGGAGACTGCCCGCTGCGAGCAGCGTGAGGATATAGTGCTAGGGTAGAGATATGTATTGTGTGGCATGAATAAACG
>PVKS010032771.1:0-22269 GCA_004027875.1 Aplodontia rufa | reverse complement strand
TATTACTAAGGCACAGGGGTTTTTATAGAGGAGGAGGGGATACAGCCAAGGAATCAATAATCCTTCTAAGGGAGTTGCCAGGTGTTATGTAGATTTCAGTACAGACAAAAGTTAGGAACATTCTGTAGTCCATGCGTTCTGACCCACCCTGTTTGACCTTTTGTATAACAAAGCACGACCTAGCAGCAGCCCCTCCTGAAGGAATTTATACAAATAGTAACAAGATCGCTCCAGGGCAGCTGATGAAACGGAGTGGAGGTCAGACAAAGGTCAGACCCCAACAGTGGAGTAGGACTGGAGCAGTGGCTCAGCAGTTACGGAGCTTACCTGGCATGCACAAGGACGTAAGTCTCGAGTTCAAACCCCAGCACCACATACACAACAAAGTGTTAGAGCAACGAAAGTCACATAAAAAACTAAATAAAATTGATTCTCTTGAACAAAAAAATGGAGTGGATCAAATTCCAGACAATTCAAAAAAATTGCTTAAATGATCAAGGAACTAAAAGACTATCTTAGGTAATGAACTAAGAAAGTACAGGATGAAAGAACATTTCAATAGAAATATATAAAGATACTGGGAAAGAAGCAGAAATCTTGGGAATGAAAGATCCAATAAATCAAGTGAAAAATTCAGTTGAAAATCTCAACAGATTAGATCATGTGTAAGACAGAATTTCAGGCCTTGTAGGCAAGGTATGTGAATTTGAACACTCAGCAAGAAAGAAAAAAATAATCATGATCAGAATATATAAGGAATCTGGGACAATATTAAGAGAGAAAACTGAATCATTGGACTTAAGGAAGGCATAGAAATTTAGGCTAATGACATTAAAAACCTTTTCAATGGAATAATAGAAAAAAATTCCAAATACTCAAAATGAGATTGGGATCAGCATACAGGGCATTTGGAACACCATATAAATAAGATAAAAAAAGATGGTCTCTATGACACTATGCTTAAAATACCAAATATATAGAGTAAATGCAGAATTTTAAAAGATTCAGAAGAAAAGCATCATATCATATATAGAGGTAATCCAATGGAAACAACATCTAATGTTTTGACAGAAACCCTAAAATCCAAGAGGGCTTGGAAAAATGTATTTCAAACCCTGAAACAAAATAAATTTAAACAAAAAGTGCTATATGCAATGAACAGCTACCTTCAAACTCAAAAGTCAAAATGAAAAAAACCTTCCAAGATGAGCATAAACTAAAAGAATTCACGACTACTAAATCAGCATTACAGGAAATACATAAAGAAATCCTAAGTTAAAAACAAAGACCTGAGCTCAGGAAAGAAAGGATGAATCTCATTGGAAGAGAGTTAAGTAAATGAGAAGTAGGCCCAAATTAAATATCTCTTCACTGAAAGCAAATGGTCTCAATTCTACAACCCAAAGATAAAGACTGGTAGATTGGATTTTTAAAAACAAGACCAAACTATATAGGCCAATCTATATTTTTTTCCAGAAAATACACGCCACTATCAGGCAAAGACATCCACAAGCTGAAATTGAAAGGTTGGGAAATGATATTCCAAGCCAATATTGCCAATAAGCAAACAGGAGTAGTGACTCTCATATCTAAAAAAAACAGACTTCAAACCACAGTTATTCAAAAGAGCCAAGGTCACTTCATACTAGTGAAGGGAACAATTAAACAGTATGATATAACAATAGCAAATATGCCCCAATGTTGATCCAGATAATTAAATAAAACAAACACTACTTGACAAAAATTCCACTACAATAATACTGGGCTTTCAACATATATTTCTCACCAATGGATACATCAGCCAGGTATAATATGTTCAATGAAGACACTTCAGAAATAAAAAGTAGATCTAATATATTTGTAGATTGTTTCATGCAACAATAACTGAACTCACTTTCTTCTCAACTGTTCATGGAACTTTGTCCAAAACAGACTACATTTTACATCACAAAGCAAGTCATAACAAGTACAAAATAAATATATATCTCCTTGCATCTAATCATATCGTAATGGAATAAAACTAGAAATTTGCAATAAGAAAAATTACTAGAAACACATGAAGACAAAACAACACATTTTTGATTAAGTAATGGGTCATTAATGAGATGAAAATACTAAGATGGGTCATTACTAAGATGAAAATGGAGATACCTTCACAGACATCACTGAAACCCAGAGTATCACTAGGGACATTTTTTAAGATTTATATTCCAATACATTGGAAAATCTAAAAGAAATGAACAAATTTCTAGATATGCACAACCTGCCAACATTGAAACAAGAGACAGAAAATCCAAACACTGTTGACAAGCAATGGGATTGAAGAAGTAATGAAAAGTCTTTTGTCAAAGAAATGCCCAAGACCAGATGAATTCACATCTGTATTCTACCAGACTTTTAAAGTACTAACACCAGTGCTGCTCAGATTATTCCATTAAACAGAACAGGAGATAACACCTAATTCATTCTATGAAGCCAGTAAGACCCTGATCCTGATACCAAAACCAGACAAGTACATATCAAAAAGGAAAACTACCGTCCAAAATCCCTGATGAGTTGCTATGCAAAAATCCTTAATAAAATATTAGAAAATCATATTCAAAAACATTCAGAAGATTGTATATGATTAAGCTTGATTTTATTACAGGGTTTCAAGAATGGTTCAGCATTCATAAATCAATAAATGTAATTCACCACATAATAGAATTAAGGACAAAAAATAGCATGATCATCTTAGATGCAGGAAAAACACTGACAAAATTCAGCTCCTAGTCATGATAAAAGCATTGAAGAAACCAGGAAGAGAAGACCTTAGCTAAACATCTTAAAGGTTTATATAGTTGCCAACATGATACAGAATGGGGAGAAAAGTGAAATCAGTTTTTCTAAGATAAGCATGTTTGTTCTCATTTCTTCTTTCAGTATAGCATATGAAATTGTAGTCAGAGCAGTAAGGCAAGAGAAGGAAATGAAGCTTTTAAAAGGGGATACCAATAGAAAAGAGGTAGTTAAAATAACTGTTTATGGATGATATGATCCTATACTTAGAAGATATATAAAGCTCCATTAAAAAGCTTCTATATCTTTTTAACAAATTCAACAAAGTAGCAGGATGCAAAATCAATATACAAAAATAAGTAGTTTTCCTATATACCAGTAATGAATATGCTGAAAAAAAACCAAATCAATTCCACTCACAATGGCCTCAAAAAATAAAGTACTGAGGAATAAATCTAACCAAGATGATGTGAAACCTCTATAATAAAAAATTACAGAACGTGGAAGAAAGAAATTGAGAAAAACAAAGGAGATAAAAAGATTTCACCGTTTTTTAGGCAGAATTGATACTGATAAAATGACATATAATTTAAATAGAGCAATTCTAGAGACATCACTATACCTGATTTCAAATTATATGAGAGCTGTAGTTATAATAACAGCATAGAACTTGCATACTATTTCATATGTAGACCAATGAAACAGAAGACACAGACAAACCCACATGGATGCAGTCAACTGATCCTTGACAAAGATACCAAAAACACACAATGGAGAAAAGATCCTTTTTAACCAATGTTGCTAGAAAAACTGGATATCTATGTGTAGAAGAGTGAAACTAAATCCTTATTTCTCAATCTGGAAAATGTCTATTCAAAATGGATCAAAGTTCTGGGGATCATACCAGAAGCATTGCAACTGCTAGATGAAAACTTAGGTTCAACACTCCAACATATTGGTGCAGGCCTCTAAATCCTTTTTAGGACTCCTAAAGCTCCAGAAACAAAAACAAGAATCAATAAATGGAATGGCATGGAGCTGAAAAAAACTTCTTCACAGCCAAGGAAACAAAAACGTGAGGAGAGGGGCCAGAGTGGTGGCTCAGTGGTAGAGCACTTGCCTGGCATGCACAAGTACTCAGGTTCAAACCCCAGCACCACAAACACAGCTGAGTGTCAGAGAAACAAAAATCAGATGAAAAATAAAATTCTTTCTCTATCTCTTTTTTTTTCTATCTCTTTTTTTAAATAAAAAGAATGTGAAGAGAGAGCCTAGAGAATGAGAGAAAATCTTTTCCATGTACTCAGAGAGGATTAATATATAAAACATGTTTTAAGAAATAACTCATTCAGAGATGTAGAGATGGCTTAGTGGTAGAGTGCTTCCCTGGTATGCACGAGGACCTGGGTTCAAACCCCAACACCACATACACAATTGTAAGAAAAACAAAAACAAGATTTAAAAAAAAATGACGTCTTTCTCTTTAAAAAAAAAACCCATTCAGATGTTTTCTCTCATATGCAGAAGCTAGAGAGAAAAAAAGAAGGCAAAGGAGAGGACAAATCTCATGAAAATTAAAGGGAGATCAATAGAGGAAAGAAATCAAGGGGTGGAATCTGGGGAGGGAGAGTGCTGGAGCGTGATATTGGTCAAATTATAGTGTTGTATTGTTTGTATGTACAAATTTGTTAACAAAGCCCAACATCATATATAGCTATAACGCACCATAAAAATGTGGGAGAAAAAGAGCATGATGTATAAGTTCTATGAATCACAGTGGCCAATAGGACATCGATTTTATTGTCTTGAGCTACCCGCTGGGATACTACAAAGGCAACAGCTTAAACTTTCACCAGGCACATCATTTCCTTTTTCTACTTGGGAATTTACAATATAAATGCCTTCCCCTTAGGACTCCTTTGGCAGATCCCAAAACAATTTTGGGTTGGAGCACCCAATTCATACCTGCTCAAATAAATAAACTAAAAAATATATATTAATAGCCCATTCACAGATGGACAAGTGGCCAATAAATGCATGAAAAAAATTCAACATCTTTAGCCATTAGAGAAATGCAAATCAAAACTACACTGAGATTTCATTTCACTCCAAATGACAGTCATAAAGAATACAAATAAATGCTGGCAAACAAGCAGAGGAAAAGGAACATTTATAGACTTCTGGTGGCATTGTAAATTAGTAAAACTGGTATGGAAATCAGTATAGAGGTTATTCAAGAGAGTAGGAATGGATCCACCATATAACCCAGCTACACCACTCATTTGTATTTATCCAAAAGAATGTCAGCATACTCTAGCAAATTATGGAACCAGCCTAGATATTTGTGAATAGATGAATAGATATTTTTAAATGTGGTACATATACAATGAAATTTTAACCATAAAGAAGAAAGAATTTTGGTCCAGAGTGGTGGCTCAGCATTTACAGTGCTTGCCTGGCATGCACAAAAGACATGGGTTCAAACCCCAGCATCATGTGCACAAAGAAGTGTTGGAGCAATGAAAGTCAAATGAAAAAAACTAAATAAAATTGATTCTCTCTCTCTCCCTCTCTCCCCCCCCCTTTCTCTTTAAAAACAAAAAGAAGGAAATTTATGTTATTTGCAGAAAAATGGATGGAAGTGGAGAACATCATGTTATGTGAAATAGGCCAGACTCAAAGTTAAGGGTCACATTTTCTATCAGATGAGGAAGCTAATGAGAAAAGGGGGAATTGATCTCAAAAACAGGAGACCAGAAGAATAGAGGATGGGAGATGACAGGGAAGAAGGAGTGAAGGGAAAGTGCACATTCTTGCGAATGAAATTGAAAACATGTGCATGTATGAATATGTCACAGTGAATCCAACTGTTAATGTATAATTACAATGTACTTAATTATTATTAAGAAAATAATAAAAGAGTGTGGCTCAGCCGTTGGAGTACTTCCTTGGCATGCATGAGGGCTTGGGTTTAAACCCCAGCGCCACATATACAACAAAGTGCCACAAAAACAAAGGCCAGATGACAAAGTTGATTCTTTCTCTCTCCCTTCCTCCCTCTCTCTCTTTTTAAAAAAATCAAGTTGATTCTCACTCACTCACTCCCTCTTTCTCTCTCTAAAAAAAAGAAGAAAAGAAAATACTAAAATTTAAAAACAAAATTTTCAAGCTGTGCTGATGTGCTAGTTCTTTAGAAAAGGGCAGAAGTCTTTCTATCTCAAAGTATGTTATACTTTTCTAGTGCTGCCATAAGAAAGTACCACAGACTTTGTGGCATAAATAACAGAAATTTATTTTGTCACAACTGTAGTGTCTAAGAGTTCAAGATGAAAGTGTTGATAGCGTTAAGTTTCTTTTGAGACTTCTTCCATAACTTTCAGCTAACTATCCCTGTGTCTTCACATGGTATTTGTATGTCTGACCTAATCTCTTACTGGATTAGGGTCCAATCAAGTGACATGATTGTAACTTCATTTCACTTCAGTGACCTTATATCCAAGTATTATCACATTCCACAATGCTAGAAGTTAACATTCTAATGCATAGTTTTGTGGGACATAGTCCCGATGATAACATGGTGTTTAAGCATACCCTCTGACTAGTCCTTGGCCTGGTACTTATGCTGACTCAGGAGAGAAGCCAATCTTAAATATAAAAATCAAGAATTTAAAAAAATGGAAAAGTGAGTAGATGTATTAGAGGTCACACTGCAAGGGAAATAAATTTCACAAAATTAATACAAGCAAGTTATCTAATCAATAACCACTATTCTTGGACGAAGATGAAGCCATCAGAATCCACAGTTGTTTTGACATGTTATCTAAAATGTCCTGTTTTCAAGAATAAAAAATACATGAGGATTAAAGTATAATTATTCATCCATTGAAAAGGGCACTCCAAATACAGTCTATGTAGAATGGGGCAGGGCAAATGGTGGCATTAACAAAGGATGTAAAAAAAGAAACTAAAGGAAGTGTGTTTGAATTAAAAGTTGACAGAATGGTTTATCAAGCATGACTGTCAACAAAAGTAACAGAGAACAAAACAACTTTGAGAGTTTAAGAATACAGTAACTGAAGAGAATAACTACAAGGACTCAAGAGTATATTTGAGCTGACAAAATAAAATCAGCAAACATAAAGATAGCACAAAAGAAATCATTTAGTCCCAAAAAAAGAAGAAAAGAAAATAAAGCTCCAGAAACCATTGGGACACCATTAAATGTATAATGAAGGTTCCATATAAATGTAAAAAAAATTGAGGAAATAGTGACCAAGTAGTTCACTAATTTAATGGAAAATATTATTCTACACATCTACGAATTCAGTGATCTATAACTACAATAAACACAAATAGATCCATTTCTACATATCTCAGAAAAACTGATGAAAAAAGAGAAGATTTTGGAAGTAGCAAGAAAAAAATTACTCTTCATACACAAAAGAACTACAACAAGGTTAAGAGTTAACTTTTAATCAAAAGCATTGGAGGCCAGAATATAATGGGATGGCATATGAAAGTGCTGGGGGGAAGAACACTCAAGCAGGATTTCTGAATCCTTTAAAATTATCCTTCAAAAATGAAGATAAAGACATACACAAATGACTGAGGAATGTGTTGCTAGCAGAAATTCCTTACAAGAAATACCAAAGGACACAGAGAATGAAATAATATCAGATAAAATTCAAATGCACATGAATGAAGAGCACTCATAAATACATCTTTTGTTGTATTTTGTTTGACAGATTTAAAAGAAATTGTATAAATTGCATTGAACTCACCCAGGTAGTCCAGGGTAATCTCTCTAACGTAAGGTTGTGTTATCAGCAACATTAATTTTATGTCACAACTACTGAATCTGTAGTGAAAGCATTCATGGATAATACATAAATGAATGGAAATGCAGTTTTTTAAAATAAAATTTTGTTTCCAAAAATAGTGGACCATATTGGTTCATATGTCATGATATACCCCCCATGCTCGAAAGGTATACAATTTTATATAATGTATATGGATATAATACATATTGATAATAGCATAATGAAAGAGGTATGAAATAGAACTATATGAGAACAAGTTTGCTGTATTTTACTGGAAATGGCATGCACCTGAATAAATTGTGATAAGTGAAGACACATATTAATGACAAGAAAACTCAAAATTAGTTTAAAATTGAAGGTATTAGCACACATGAAGTATTTAATTTTAAAAAAGATAAAGAAGGAAAATAAAAATGAGAGATAGAAAAAGCAAAATGTGAAACATATATCCAACCATTTTGATAGTAACATTAACATAAAAACTAAATGAGATCTTATTAAGCCCCAAACAGAACAACTAAATATCAAAATACTAATAATTCTAAGTGATGATAAAGACTATAGATAAAATAAATCTCATCTCTGGCCAGAATATAAATTATCACAACAATTTTAAAAATCTTTTGGGTATTGCCTACCAAAAGTTAAGATGTGCATAACCATATGAGCAGAAGTTTAACTCCTTGGTATAATTCAGTGTTTGCATATATATATAAACATACATACTAAGATATATTTCCAAGAATAGATTTAGCAATATTTTTAGTAGCTCCAAAGAGGAAACAACACAAATGAGTGGTAAATAAACTGAGATAAATTACACTTAATAAAATTCAGTATAACAATTAAATATGGGATAAACTTAAAAATGTGATGTTAAGTGTAAAGAGATAGACTTAAAAGAATGCATGTTTTTGTATTCCATTTATCTGAACTTTAAAACTAGGTAAAACTAAGGGTAAATTACATTGCCTAAGAGGGGATACTGGCTTAGATGGTGAAATGAGAATGGGGAAAAAAAAGGATTGAAAGGACTGTTTACCTGAAAGTCAAAATTATACTTACCAGGAAGGGAAGGAATAAATAATAGTTGGGAAGCAGTATGAGAAATTCACTTGAACTTGGGAGTTCTGACGTCTGACCATGAAATCCCAAGAAGTATACCAAAAGTTATAAGTAATTCAATAAGAATTAAGAAGGTAGGCTGAGATGGCAATGAGGCAAATAAAATAAATGACACTTTAAGATCTGATTCAATAAATATTGATATTGCATGTATTTTTAAAAATTATTGTGTTATCTATTGATGTGACTTATAATTGGTTAATTTTCTTTCCAGGTTCAAAGACGTGAAGATGATAATCTGCAGGACCTTGAGAGCTCTTATTGAAAAACCTTATAAATGTGAGATTTTTATTGGTGCCAATACCTGATATGGGTGATAATAATGTTTCTGTATAACAAAGCTGGTACAAAGCCCACAAATTTTGTGTAAAAGAAAATACAAAACAAATTGGACTTTCCTCCTTAATATTCAAAAAAATTCTATACATGTCTTCATAATAGGAAAGCTATTCCCTATATAAATAAGAGATTATTATAAAAAAAGAATGCTATCGAGATACTCTGAATAGCTGTCAACTTTCTCTAACACAGATTTTGTAAAAGAGCATAAAAAAATTTGCTTCTACTCTGCAGACTATAAAATCTTGAAGTATGCCGTATAATTCACAGGAAAACTAAACAATTTATGTTTATATGAGTAAAAAGCACATTTACTATTCTGAGTTCTTCTACCTGAACTAGTAGCTTCTCTCTTAACAAAGTATGAAACAAAATGCCACCAATTCAGAATCCCTTCATTGTTCCTTGATTTCTCTTCTCATTAAAGTTCCTTTCTGCCCCAAAAGTTCCTGCTGTCGTTCTTCCCCTTTCATTTTCCCTGAATCCTGCTTATCATTGTTTGGGTCAGCTGTTCACTCTCTTTACAAAGCAAGCTGCCTTTACTCAGGAATCTTTTCTGAACTCAGTTTACACACTCTTCCATTATGAAACATTACTTCAGAAAACTTGGTTCACCAATATTAATCATGCCATTAAGTATGTGTGAGTCTCTTTTAAATGTACTGTTTTTTGTTTGTTATCTGCCCTGTCTCTCAAGATGCTTTACAGTCATTATCTACTACTATCAGTGAGAGTTGTTTTGTCTGGCTGAGAGAAGGTAAGGAAAGTGCTTGGCTCATAGACTGCCTTTACTCAGTTGTGCTCATTCACATCAGTTTTCAATGAATTTTTCACTAGGAAATAAATATGGTGAGTACAAACAAACAGCTATGAACTTTTTTAAAAATGATAATGTTTTGGGGGTTCAAAGTAAAAAAATATATAATACATAATTATGAAATTTTAAATATCTGTGTAATTCAAATGAAGAAAAGAATAAACAAATAGCATGGCATCAGATTAAAATCCATAAACTGCTAATACTATGTCGCTAACAAGAGACAAATGTAAAGGTAGCAAGTATATGCAAGACTTCTGGAATAAATAACACATAATATTGAACTGAGTGTACACAAAGAAGACCCAAATAAATGAAGAAATAGTCTGTGTTTATTTAAAAGGCTCAAGGGTCAAATGTTTTCCCTCAATTGTGGAAGCTAGAAGAAAACCTAGGCTTGGGTGAAAGGTAATCAAGCTCATGTACTAGACTCATCAAAATCAAAGCAACACATAATCTAGGGGAACCATAGATATGTGCCGCAGGGAAGGTGGGGGAAAGGCAGGAGGGGGAGGGGAGAGGGAAGGATCTAGGGGGAAACAACAATGTAGCTTACTCTTTACTCACCCAAGAAGCCAAATAATATTTATGCAATCATTTAATTCTGAATTTTAAAAAACCTCTGTATTGAAAGGTGTCAGTTCTCTAGTTTTTGCTAACTATAGTGGGGTTGATATTGAGGTCAACAGTTGTGTGACTGACTGCACATGAGATAAGGAAGCCTTGGGAAAGCAGTGGAGTCTTGACTCAGTCAGTGACCAGGCAAAACCCAGAAATACTTTTTTTTTTTTTAATACTAAGAGGAAAAGAATAGACTATGCCAGTGCCAGGCCTGTGGCAACTTGACAAGGGAGGGGAAGTTCCTGTCCAGATTGTCTGTGAAAAGAAGGAATCCTATTGAATTCAAGAAAAACAGAGTCTACTATCAGGCAAATAAGCAGCAGAAGCAGAAAGAATACTTAATACTGCATACTGATGGGGTGTGGAAGAGACTACTTGCACTCTGCACTTCCCTACACTTTCTGTGCAGGAGATCAGAATTTCCTTTTATTTTTTCCTTTTCGATATCCACTATTCCATTTCCCTTTACTGGGTGCCAAAAGCCTGGACAAAAATTTATCCAGGGCTCAGGATTGAGACAGTGGAGTGAACCTGTGGAGAGCACTGGACCACAACAAAGCATGACCAGATCCTTGGAAATTGGCAATCTAAGTTTTAAAAAATGTTCTGAGAGCAAATGGTTTTTGATGTGGGAGTGGTTCTGATGGAAAGCTTGCTCACTGCATCAGTCCATCATTGGACAGAAAATGGAGGCTTATCTTTCTTCCACACTATGCTTTTGCCCCCTTTATCAAATATAAAGTAGTTAAAGATATGGGGTTGTGTCTCAGGATCTTCTATTCTGTTCCACTGTCTTCGGTTCTATTTTGATACCAATACCATGCTGTTTTTGCTACGACTGCTCTGTAATATAATTTCAGGTCAGGTATTGAGATATCCCCTACTGCTTCCTTCCTATAGAGTAATATTTTGGCTAATCTGGGTCTCCTGCTATTCCATGTGAACTTGAGAATTGCTTTTTCTATATCTGTGAAGAATGCCATTGGTATCTTGATGGGGATTGCATTAAATCTGTATAGGACTTTGGGTAGAATGGCCATTTTTATTATATTGATTCTGCCTAACCATGATCATGGAATGTTTTTACATCTACTCAGGTCTTCTGTAATTTCATTTTTTAGGGTTTGATAGTTTTCTTTGCAGAGGTCCTTAATATCCTTTGTAAAGTTAATGCCCAGGTATTTCATTTTTTGGAGGAGATGGTAAATGGGAGAGATTTCCTGATTTCTTCTTCTGCGGATTTGTTGCTGGAGTAAAAGAAAGCCAGGGACTTACTGGAGTTGATCTTGTAGCCAGCTACTTTGCTGAAATCGCCTATAAGCTTTAGGAGTTTTCTGGCAAATTGGACAGCCATGTGTAGACAACTGAAGCTGGATCCTTATCTTTCACCCTGCACAAAAATTAAATCTCAATGGGTCAAAGATCTGGATATTAAGCCAACAACTTTAAACTTACTAGAAAAAGAAGTAGGGTCAACACTACAGGACATAGGAGTCGGAGGCACCTTCCTTAACAAAACTCCCATGGCTCAAGCAGTAAAGTCAAGAATAAATGAATGGGATGCAATTAAGCTACAAAGTTTTTGCACAGCTAAAGATCTAGTCAAGAGCATCAAGAGAGAACCTACAGAATGGGAGAAAATCTTTGCCTGCTACACCTTGGACAGAGGGCTAATATCCAGAATATACAAGGAACTAAACCAAAATCACAAATAATCCAATCAATGAATGGGATGTGGATCTAAAAAGAAACTTCTCACCAGAGGGAGTCCAGAAAGCCCATAAATATATGAGAAAATTCTCTACATCATTAGCTATAAGGGAAATGCAAATCAAAACTTCACTGAGATACCACCTCACTCCTGTTAGAGTGGCAAAAATGAAAAAATCGAACAACGTTACATGCTAGAGGAGCTGTGGGAAAAGAGGAACACTGTCACACTGCTGGTGGGATGCAAACTGGTACAGCCACTCTGGAAAGCAGTCTGGAGAATCCTCAAAAAATTAAGGATGGAACCACCTTATGACCCAGCTATCCCACTCCTGGGTATTTTCCCAAAAGAGTTAGAATCAGCATATTATAGCGATGTGGCTTCATCAATGTTTTTAGCAGCTCAATTTACTATAGCTAGACTATGGAACCAACCCAGATGCCCCTCACTCTACAAGTGGATACAAAAACTTTGGTACATATATACAATGGAATACTACTCGGCCATTAGATATTATGGCTTTTGAGATCAAATGGATGGAGATGGAAAGAATTATACTAAGTGAAGTGTCCCAATCTCAGAGACTGAAGGACTGAATGTTTTCTCTCATCTGTGGAAGCTGGAATACATCGGGAAGCAGTATGTTAGATGGCTAAGTTCATAATAATTTCAAATTGTATGATTCTTAACACAACAGGGGGATGACTCCCTAGGTTACTTGGAGGCATAGGGTGGGGGACAGGGTGGGAGAAGGGCTTAGGAACAATATCTAGGAGACTGGAGGGTTGGAATATGGGAGAATCATCTCAGAAGGAGATCTCTGACCTCCATGAGATATCCATTTAACTCAGGGGTTCTTCTGGGGGAAACAATAGCATGGGGAACCCAAGCTGGGTATCCATGACATGGCATTAGCCCTGGATAACTAAGTATATATTCATTTGTTTTTTAATGTTTGGTAATGTTTCCCCCTCAATTGTAACTCCATATTCCTCTAATTAAAAAAAGAAAAAGAAAAGAAAAAGCAGGCCTGCTTCCTAACCCATGCTCAAAGTTATTGAGAGGATTTAATACCACTACAACTTGGATACTTGCCCCCCAACCCTCCTCCACACACATCTCAGCACATGGACTGAATCTTGGGGTACAGGACTTAATGCAAACTGAATCTGTTTCCAGCCTCTGCAAGCAAGAGGACTGTCTACATCCCCAGGCACAAAATTCGTAAATATTGAGGTGAAATTAGTTCCGCAGTGGATGTTCCAACAGTATCCCTGGTGGGAAAAGAGAGGTGGAGCTCAGCCTGCAAACTTCACTATCAGGTTTGGCCTGCATGGAGTGGAACTGGGAATGTACAGATTCATCTGAAATGATGCTCTATATATTTACCCATATCTGGTGTATCTTAAATCTGAAGCTTCAAAAGTGTCTACATTCTAATCACCTCATCAAGGAGATGATTTTCATTGTTGTCTTTGTCAGTTTTTCCTTATGCTTTTTAAAAATGAGTTTTGTTTTTTTCATGTTCTCTATATGTAGTTTTTCAATTAATTAAAATTTCTCAAAATCTTTTTGCCTTTTTCATTTATAGTCCATTCTCTCATTTCTTCTCTCTTCCTTCCCTCTTCTTTTTCTTTCCCTTTCCATCTGTATATTTCAGTATGAAGTAAATTATCATCAATGCCTAATTTTCAGCCTAGTCTATACTACTCATCCTCTTATCTTTTTGGTTAGTGGAGCTGTAGAGATAATATGTTGTCATCCCCTCGACCAGCGAGGCAGCAATAACGACGTGTATACATTTGTTGCTGTGGAGATCTCTTCTTTTTTATTCAGGAAGTTACACTGCTTATATAGTAAAAGTGAACCAATCCATAGGCAGTTGCTATGAGGAAGAAAACTCTGCTGTTGGCTCCTATTGGTTGTCCCTAGGTGGTCAGATGTTGCAAGCACAAGAACCAGGAACAGCAAGAGGTCAGCTGACTTGGTTGGGCCAGCTGCCAGCCGCCATCTTAAAGCTGCCTGTGTGGCGTGGGCCCTGGGTGCCGCCCCCGACAATAATATATATTTAAATTTCTATTACATGTTGCTATATGGTTGAATTTTAACGTCATTGTTAGTGGTGGTTATTCTCTCCCTTCACAATGCTGCTGGGAGCTGAACATTATACTGAGTGGGTGTCTTTACCAAGATATACCCATTGCATGTTGCTCACTAAAAAGACCTCCCCCACAATAGTGGAAGAGAAATCTATCCCAACACATGTGCAAACCTCACCATAAAATAACAGGAAATATGAGAAAATGGGTCAATAAGATGCCTCCAAAAGTTTGCAACTCCCCATTAACTGAATACGTAGATATCCAAGTGTATGATATCCAGGCAAATGATTCAGGAAACTGAGAGATACAATGATCAATGAATTTAAAAAAGGATACAGATAAACAACTGAAAGAATTAAGGAGGACAATTCGGGATATGAATTTTAAAATCTACAAAGATTCTGAAGAAGAAACAGACAGAACTTCTGGAAATGAAAAGCACACTAAGTTAAATGAAAAACTCAGTTGAAAATCCCACCAATAGACTTAAGTCAAGCAGAAGACAGAATTTCAGGACTTCAGGACAAAGTTGTGGAACCTGAACATATAACATGATAATAGTGGGGTGGGAAGAATATACAAGAATTCTGGGATAATATAAAGAGAAATAACTTAACACTCATAAGTCCAGTAGAGTCACATTCTAATGGCATTCATAACGTGTTCATAAAAATAATAGAAAAAAATTTCCAAATCTTAGGAATGAGATGGCATTCAGATACAGGCTGCATTTACAACGCCAAACAGAAAAAAATTCGCTCCACAACACATTATAAAATGCCAAATATCCAGAACAAAGAAAAAATTAAAAAGCTGAAAGAGTAGGTCACATTTAAAGCAAACTATTCATAATAACAAATTTCTCAGCAAAAACTGCTGAAGTCCAGGATGAATTGGAACAACAATGTAATCCCTGACAAAAAAAATAACTGCCAACTTAAATTGCTATAGACAGCAAAGCTATCCTTCAGAATTGAATAAGAAATAAAAACATTCCTAAATCAAATGAAACTAAAGGAATTCATGACCATGACCAAGAAGCCAAGGAATTAAAGTCAAGAATCAATAAGTGGGATGCCATTAAATGAAAAAGCTTTTGCTCAGCCAAGGAATTGGTCAAAACCATCAAGAGAGAACCTACAGAATGGGAGATAATCAATTCCTGTGATTCCTCCAACAGGGAACTACTATCCAAAATATACAAAGAACTCAAAAACTTAACATCAAATCACAAATAATCCAATCATTAAATGGGTCAGAGAGATAAGCAGACTTCTCAATGAGGAAATCCAGCAAGCCAATGAATATATGAGAAAGTGTTCTAAATCACTAGTAATCAGAGAAATGCAAATCAAACTACATTAAGATTTTACCTCACTCAAGACAGATTGAAAAAGATGAAGAATATAAACAATAACAGATGTTGGAGGGGTTGTGGGGAGATAGGAACACTAGCATTCTGGAGGTGGGACTGCAGACTGGTACAGCCACTCTGGAAAGCAGTGTGGAGACTCATCAAAAAATTAGGGCTGGATCTACCATATGACCCAGCTATCCTCCTCCTGGGTATTTTCTCAAAAGAGAATCAACACATTATTTGGACACAGCAAAATCAACATTCATAGCAGCTCAGTTTACAATAGCTGAATTATGGAATCAACCCAGATGCCCTTTGCTGGATGAATGGATCCAAAAGCTTATACACACACACACACACACACACACACACACACACACACACACAATGGAATTCTACTTAGGTTTTAGAAGCAATATTACAGCCTTTGAAGGTAAATGGATACCAATGGAAGAACTTATGCTGTTAGCAAGTTTAGTGAAACCCAGAGACTCAAGGATCAAATGCTTTCCCTAATTTGTGGATGCTAGAATAAAACCTGGGCTTAGGTAAAAGGTACTCAAGCTCATTTACTGGACTCACCAAAGTTGATACAACAAATAATCTAGGGGAACCATATATATGTGCGAGGGAGGGGGGAGAAGAAGGGATCTAAGAGGTATATCAACAATAATATAGCTTACTCTTTACTCACCTGAGAAGCCAATGATACCAATGAAATTTAATTCTGGCAAATGCACAATCGTGTGTGTGTGTGTGTGTGTGTGTGTGTGTATACACACACATGTATATACATAAACATATATACATATATCTGTTATGGAGGAAATATAGAAGAGTCAAGAGACAGGTGTGGGTTATGTAGGTGTGATGTGATTCTGGATTAGGATCAGGGGCATATATTGTTACTACATATGCATTTATGATTGTACAACACAACTCATAAAATTTAAAAAATAGTAATTATAAGTTAAAAACAATAAAATGAATGCATATCACAAATAAATAGACATGAAGACCAATGGAATAGAATAGGAGACATGGAGACAAATCCACAAATCAGTAGCCATCTGATATTTAACAGAGGTGGCAAAAATGTACCTTGGAAAAAATGACAATCTTTTCAACAAATGGTGCTGAGAAAACTGGATAACTATATGCAGAAAAAATGAAATTAGATGCTTACCTTTTACCATAAACAAAACTCAAATCAAAATGAATCAAAGCCTTAGTACTTAAATCAGAAACCTTACAACTGCTCAAAGAAAACATAGAGTCAACCTTCCATTATATATAATAAGGAAGCTGGCACCAGCTTCCTTAACAAGACTCCTAAAGCCCAAAAAATAAAACAAAGAATAAGTGGGATCCCTTTAAACAAAACAAAAAAAAATATTCACAGCTAAAGAAATGATTAAGACCATGAAGAGAGTGCATACAGAATGGGGAGAAAATCTTGGCCAGCTACCTCTCCAAAAGAGGATTAATATCTAGAATATACAAAGAACTCAAAAAACCTAATGGCAAAAAACAAAAAAAAAAACAAAATTCAGTCAATAAATGGGCAAAAGAACTAAGCAAACTTCTCAAAAGAAGAAACACAAAAGGCCAATAAATACATGAAAAAATGTTCAACATCTCTAGCAATCAGAAATACAAATCAAAACAAAGATTTCATCTCCAGTCAGAATGACAATGATCAAGAATAAGAACAAAAAATAAATGTTGGTGAGGTTGTGGGGAGAAAGGAACACTTGTACATTTTTTGCAAGATTTCAGACTAGTACTACCACTGTGGAAAGCAGTATGGAGAATCCTCAAAAAGGGATGGAACCATCACATGACCCAGCTATCCCACCCCTGGGTATCTTCCCCAGTGATCTAAAATAAGAATACTGCAGTGACACAACCACATTGATGTTTATAGCAGCACAGTTCACAATAGGTAAATTATGAAATTAATCCAGGTGCCCATCACTAGGTGAATGAATAAAGAACTTGTGATTATATATATACACCACAGTTCTCAATCTTATCTCCCTCTCTGTGTCTGGAGTTCTACTTGGCTATTAAAAAGAGTGAAATCATGACATTCACCAGTGAATGGAAAGAAATGGAAAATATCATGCTAAGTAAAATTAGCCAAAATCAGTAACTCAAATATTAAACATTTTCTGTCATATGTGAAGCTTGATAAAATAAAGGAAAGGAGGGGGGAAGGATAAGATCACATAAAGAACCATTCAAACACAAATTAATAGACCAACTAAATGAAGTCTAGTAGAGTGGAGGTAAAAGAAGGGGAGAGGGGAGGAAGGCTTGGAGGGAAAGGCTATGGGAAAAGGGGGAATAAAAATAGTATATAAAACTGCAGAGAGGGATCCAACAGGGTGGCTGCTTTTATACCGGCTGTGTGACCCAGGAATCAAACCTCAGAAGTGTTGCAGTACCCTGAACACCGTGAGGGCCAATCTTTGCAGGAACTCAGTGCCGAATATTAGGAGATGCACAAAGCCTCAGAAATCAAGGAGCATTGTCAGATGAAAAAACATTGCAGCCAATGTTGGTGGGATGCAGCAGCTTACCATGATTCATGATCATTGACCATTAAGCATGGGGGGAGGAGCACAGATATACAGAGGGAATGCTTTTTGCACCAGTCTTGAAACTAGAGAGAATCCTGGCATATGGCTAATCCTGAATCACCTCCATTGCATGAGGGAAGCATAGTGTTTCTCAGCTGACCGCAAGAAGAAAGTGGTAGTTATTTTGACTGGGCTGCTGGGTGAGAAGGGAGTCGGGATTGTCTTCACTAGCCCTACAGGAGCCTGCTGAGAACCCAAGGGTGATGCCAGCAGAGTGGAAAACAAATAGGACCAGAGGTTATTTAACCCTGGCAGATTTGGCTCAGGTAAGTACATGAAAGTCCAGTTCACCTCCTTCCCACTCTCCCACCTCTATATCTCATGGTTTAATCAAAACTGGTCAGGTACCAGGAGAATACAGAGAGACCAGGAAATCTTGACAGATGGTGCTGTGACCAGCATTTGGAGCCCTGTGACTGCATTCAAGCCTCCTACCTGGAATCAGGTTTCTATCTCTCAACTATAAGGCTAAGAAGGCCAAAGACCAACCTCTAGTACACCTGTATGGCAGTCTCTGCCCAGCAAAGCTCTGGAGGCCACTGTTGTCACTAGTTCTGTCTTCAAGACCTCCACTCCTGGAATCCTGCAAATTTACACAGCCAGACAGGACATCATTCCATAAAATCATAACCCAAGTAGTCTGAAAACATTGGCTACCATAGTGTAAAGAGACAAACTTGGTGGAAATATTCCCAATTTCCCATTTAGAATATTTATTTGTTCTTGATTTGTTTTTGTGTGTGCTCTGGCTGCATTGATTAGTTCATAGGCATATATACATAAACATACTCTTCCTTTCTTTTCTTTATCTTTTCTACATTTTGAGCATTTTATTCAATGTAAATATTTATCCAGGCCTTGCCTTCTGAGGTTTGGATTTTTGATCAAAACAGTTTGTTTATATGCTATATTGTATTTCACTTGTATGCATCTCCTCTACTTCCCTCTTTCATTCCTTTTCGTAACAGCCAACTCTATTACTATTTCTTCCACTCTTCCTCCACCTTGTTACATCTGTTTTTTCCTTGCTTTCTTTTTTTTAAACCATCAAATCCTATACCTTCTCTTCTCTCTGCTAACATTCTATAATTACAAGCTCCCCTGTACCTTCTTCTCACATTTCCTTTTCTCTCCATTGTCTTTAAGCTTACCACCTCAACTCTAAGCACTTTAACTCAAGCTCCCACCATTCATGCTGTGAAACCATAACTGCTATGATTGCCAGATTCAAGAACATTTTCAATGAGATAATTATAGAAAATCTTGACCATATCAGAGATGAAATAGACACATCCAGGAAACATAGAGAACCCCAAATACAAAACAGAGATAATGTGATCATTTGATTAAGATGATAAAATAAGTATGTTTGAAATCATAAATACATGCAGAAATAAATCAGTGGCAACTGTGAATTTCTGAAAGGAAGAACATAGTCAAGACAATAAAAAACTCCATTTCTGATTTCTCTCAGTGAAATGGCAGTGGAGATGTGGCTTCTGTTTTAAGTTCCCAGACTCCTACCACAAATAACAAAGATGCCACAGATCCACAAAAAGAATTTGGCCCCTAACTTTAGTGGAACCCAGTCCTGGTCATCTAGAAATGCTCAGAAATGCTGTAATTTGGGAACAATACCAGTTCAAGAGGCATTGCTTTCAAATGTGGTAGGTCCCAGGGTGTCTCTGCAGGTGCTACCATTACAACCATGGTTACAATGCCCTTCGGCAAAGAGTGTACTGGGACACACTCACTCCGAACTTCCTCTCTCTCTCCCTATCTCATTTCATTTGCTCTAAGGTGTGTGTAAGCTTACCACCAATTAGCTCCAATTGGCTTATACATTTCATGTCACCACAATTAATACTGCACAACTTTTATGCTATGATTGCCAGATTTGATAATGGTTATTTGCTTTTAAGGTGGATGTAGACCAATGGTTAAATAAAATTGTCACCAGAGATAGTTGCTAATTCTACCATTCTTCTCATAGGTGGCAATTTTGTAATGGTTGTAAAAGGAAAAAGTAACAACTTTAATGATGTTTATTGTATACTTGGCTGTTCATACTGATCCCTCTTCATTTTCTTGTGAGGTATTGGAAATTGTAAACATCAATAATAATTTACAGGTTGGGAAGCCTGTTGCTGAAATTAACTATCCTTATAGTATCCCAACCCAAGTAAGGGAGTGGATAAACCACCCCCAACCCATCAACAAAATCCCAAACTGGAATAACCAGAAAGGGTTCTCCGACCCCACTTCCCAGCACTGACACATATGGCAAGTTCAATGGGAAACCTCTGCACAAACAATTCAATCCCACACATAAGCTCACACTAAAAGTAAAGAAAAAAAAGAAACTACTTCAATTCAAGGACCAAAAAGATCTTCAAAAATGAGGAAAAAGGCAAATAAGTCTCCTCCTCAAACCCACAACTTACCAACCAGGAAGTCCACAGAGAGCTGGATCGAAACCTAGAGAAAAATAGCAATATGATTATTAAAATTATCAAAGCATTATAAGATGATTTAATGAAGGCAATGAGAGAGCAATTACAGAAGCTGAAAGACCATTTTAACAAAGTATATATATATATATACATCTGCTAAAAAGATATGTAACAGAACTCTTAGAATTGAAAAATACTGTTGATCAAATTAAATCAATGGAAGATTTTAATAGCTTAAATTCAGTAGAAAATAGATCTTTAGCTTTCAAGAAAATAACTTCTGACAATGATGAAAGGCTGAGTAATCTTGAACACACAGAAGACAGAAAAGAAAAAACAAAGTTATAGAACATGATCAGAATTTCCAAGAGCCCTGGGATGAAAACAGAAGAACAAACATGAAAGTAATTGGGATAGAGAAGAACACTGAACAATAAATGAAAGGTCTAAAGAACATTCTCAATGAGATAATTAAATTAATTCTCCCATATCAGAAATGAGACAGACATGCACATTCTGGAAACATATAAGACTCCAAATAGACCCAAACAAATGAGAAATGCACAAAGACACATCTTATTTCAAATGTATAACAGAGAAAAGAAGGAAAGAATGTCAAAAGCTGCAAGAAATAAACACAAAGTCGCATTCAGAGGCAAACCAACAAGAATCACTTCTGATTTCTCAACTCAGATCCTGAAAGCAAGGAAGGGCCTGGAATGAAATATTCCAAACCCTGAAAGAAAACAACTGGCTGCTGAGGTTAATATACCCAACAAAACTCACATTCCAATATGATGGGGAAATAAAAATATTCCACAAGAACAAACTGCCAACACAGATGAATACAAAACCAGCAATATATAGAATACCCACAGACAAAATTCCAATAAAGGAACAAGCAAACAATTCCTGGAGTCTACAAGCAAAGGAAGTTCAATAAAAGGATAACCTACCAATGACAATCAAGACATCACAAAATATATCAAAAATTACAATGGCAGTGAACCACAATCACATATCCTAACACTGAATGTAAATGTCTCAACACCCTAATAAAAAGACACAGATTAGTGGATTGGATCAAAAAACAAACTCCAACAATATGTTCCTTACAGGAGACACATCTTACAGCCAAAGACACCCCACAGTTTGAGGGTGAAAGGATGGGAAAAAACTGCATATAAGAGAAAACATTGAACCCTTGCCTTTCTGATTCTTTCCTATTTCACTTAACATTATACTCAATAGTTACATCCATTACCAGCAAATGCCATAATTTCATTCTTCTTTATGTCTGGGAAAAACTCCGTTGTGCATACATACCACATTTTCTTAGTCCACTCATCTGTTGAAGTGTACCTGGGATGATTCCATAACTTGGCTATTGTGAATTGTGGTGCCATAAACACTGATGTGTCTGTATCACTATAGAATGCTGATTTTAGTTATTTTGGATGAATACCAATGAGAGGGATAGCTGAGTCACATGGTTGTTTAA
>PVKS010032770.1:0-22276 GCA_004027875.1 Aplodontia rufa | reverse complement strand
TCCTCTGGTGAGAAGTTTCTTTTAAGATCTGTAGCCCATTTATTGATTGGATTATTTGTGATTTTGGTGTTTAGTTTCTTTAGTTCTTTATATATTCTGGATATTAGCCCTCTGTCCGAGGTGTAGCAGGCAAAGGTTTTCTCCCATTCTGTAGGTTCTCTCTTGATGTTCTTGATTAGATCTTTAGCTGTGCAAAAACTTTTTAGTTTAATTGCATCCCATTCATTTATTCTTGACTTTACTGCTTGAGCCATGGGAGTTTTGTTAAGGAAGTTCTGTGACTCCTATGTCCTGTAATGTTTATAGCAGCTCAATTCACTATAGCTAGAGTATGGAACCAACCCAGATGCCCCTCACGCGAAAAGTGGATTCAAAAACTTTGGTACATATATATAATGGAATACCACTCGGCCATTAGAGAAGATGATATTATGGCTTTTGATATCAAATGAATGGAGATGGAAAGAATTATGCTAAGTGAAGTATCCCAATCTCAGAGACTCAAGGGCCGAATGGTTTCTCTCATCTGTGGAAGCTAGAATACATCGGGAAGCAGTATGCTAGACAGCTAAGCTAATAACACCTGCAAATTGTATGATTCTCAACACAACAGGGAGATGACTCCCTAGGATACTTGGAGGTGTAGGGTGGGGGACAGGGTGGGGGAAAGGCTTAGGAAGACCACCTAGGAGACTGGGAATATGGGGGAATCATCTCAGAAGGAGATCTCTGACCTCCACGAGATATCCATTTAACTCAGGAGTTCTTCT
Source organism: Aplodontia rufa (assembly GCA_004027875.1). Classification (NCBI taxonomy): domain Eukaryota; kingdom Metazoa; phylum Chordata; class Mammalia; order Rodentia; family Aplodontiidae; genus Aplodontia; species Aplodontia rufa. The sequence continues at coordinate 21,506 of PVKS010032770.1, read as the reverse complement.
GGGGGAAACAGCAACATGGGGAACCTAAGCTGGGCATCCATGATATGGCATTAGCCCTGGATAAGTAAATATATATACATTGGTTCTTGAATATTTGATAATGTTTCCCCCTCAATTGTAACTCTATATCCATCTAATAAAAGAAGAAGAAGAAGAAGAAAGATTTAGCCTGGGTAAAGCCTAAAGGAGCAGCCCCAGGTGCCCTGTGCCTGCAAGAGATCAAACGTTTTGAGAAAAAAAAACTACTCGCTGAACTTCCAGAGCTGCCTGGACTGGCCCAGTTCTTCTGGTCCGCCCCTTGGAGAAGGAAGGATGCAGTGGTGGGTCTGTTTTCCAGCCAGTGCCCCCCTCAAATTCTCTCGTGATGTTGCGAGGAGGAAAGTGATCAGGAAGACCAGGTTATAGTGGCTGAATTTGACGCAGTTGTTCCGGTAACAACCTAGGTACCTGCTGTGGCACGGTCTGCTAAGAGGAGTACTGACAGAGCTGAAGGGCTTGCTTCCTGCAAGCCCCGTGTGCTGTGTGTGGACCTCAGTGTGGGTCATGAAGAAGTAACCTTCATAATCCCAAGGGAAACACACAAAAACAAATGAGATAAAACAAAAACCCAAAACCCGTAAACATGGTGGCTCCACTCCATATGAGAGCCAAGGCTTCAGGGAATTGCTCCAGGCTCTGACCCTGGCTGAAAGCTTCTGGCACCTTTACCTCAGCACTGTAAGCTTACAGCTTTTGGACTTACATGATGAATACTTGACCTGTTCCCCTCCCACTTTTTCTTTTTATAAGAAATATTAAACAGAAACTACCGATGACTTACTTCCTTTTAACAAGCTGTAAAAATAAAAGGCCAGAGTTTCATAAAATTAAAAAACAATCTGTTTCATTCCTACTAACTTTAAATTCAGTCCATGTAGATAGTATTTGGCAGTGTTTTATCAAACCTTAAGTTGTTGGTACATGTGTGTAATGAACTTTTAATAGTTGGCATTCCATGACTGTTCAAATGTATAATAAAAGGTCTCTAGCCTTTATTGTAGGGTTCTCTTTAGATTATTTGTATTTTGCTTCTTTTTTGCTGCTTTATCAAAGTGGGGCATTTCTGGCATCTAAAATCTTGGGATAAGAATGTAGTGATAAAAATTATTTGAAAGCTGAAGTTAGCAGAAGAAATCTGGATTTATGGACCTACTTTGCTATTTACTAGCAGTGTAGCCTTCAGCTGGCCAGAGTAAACAGGAGGAGGTAAAGGAAAAGGATGAATCTTTATTTGATGTGCATAATGGTAACCCATTGAATCCTCGTAGTAGCCCAGTGAAGTAGGTGTTTATCCTCATTTTACCCATGGGGATCCTAAAGCTCTGAGAATTTAAATTTTTTCCCTTTGTAACAATCTAGATGAAGAACAGGGTATCTTTTCCTCCAAAACTCAAGGTACATTTCATGAAACTTCCAAGTTCTTATTTTCCTTCATTTCAGAATGGGGGTAAGAATTCTAACAAGGGTGGTTGTAAGAATTAAATAATACAAGGGATATAAAGACACCTGACACATTGGATAACTTACTGAAGCATAATAGTTGCTTAAAAATATTTTTAGAAGTTGTGTTTATGATATCTCGGTCAATACTACTTATATTTTTCTTTAGATTTCTGTACAAAAAGATTTCTGATAATGTTTTAACTACCATTCACTCAGAATGTACCCAAATCCCAAAATGTAGATACACAGTGTTTTAGAGGGCACGTTGGGGAAGGGGGTTGTCTAGGGGAATTGGTGTGTATGTGTTTTTCTTTAGGGACAATAACAAACTGATTTTAAGAGAACATTAATAAACATTTATCTTTTCCTTTGTCATCTTTTATTGTGAAGTTTATTAAACTGAAATGGGTTTCTCAGGACTTTAGTTTCTATAAATTCAGGGGGTTTCCAAAGTCACCTTCAGATTTGATGTTTCACTAGAGGGACTCAAACAACTGAACTATTATACTCATGGTCATGTTTTATTACAGGGAAAAGATAAAGATTAAAATCAGCCAAGAAAAGGAAGTCCAAAGGGCTGAGTCCTGGAAAGTACCAAATGCAGTGCTTCTATTGTTCTCTCCCTGTTAGAGTCTCAGCGGTTTGCTTTCTTGTCATTGATGAGTGACAGTAAGCAGAGTAGTGCAGGCCAATCAGGGAAGCTCACCTGAGATTTTGGTGTCCAGAGTTTTTATTAGGGCCTTTTTATTAGGGCCTGACTGCATGGTTGACTTTTAGTCTTCAAACCCTTCCATCTTTTTTTTTTCTTAGTGGTTTTCACTCATTTGTATAAGCTGAAACAACCAGAATAGCTAAGTTTTAAAATTATTTTTAGCTTATTAAACTTTCTATATACAACCAATCACAAGTTCTAATATATTTAAATGATCACCACATCTGTAATGCAAGTCAAATAATTCTAGGATCGGTTATTGATACATGTTGTCATGAATTTGTTGCCTAGAGAGACCTCGGCATATGCCCTAGAAGCCATGGCTTTTCTTTTTGGTGACAGGTTGTGTGCATTCCAGTGTCTGCGGCTCTGATATTCATGTTATCCAGATCCATTTGTACCCATTTATAGTTCATGTCTGTGCTGCTTCTTGGGTAGAGAAAGAAATCTATTACCTGCAGCATGCTTTATTAATTTCTCATGTTTCAAAGGGTTTTCCATACCCTAATACATAATTTGGTTCATGTTGTCTTATGAATGTTCATGTAATTTTAATTTTAATCATATCCTATGCTGAGAATACCAGTGATTTTTAATTTTAGATCTAGACATAACTTCTGTCAAAAAACAGGTAGAATAATCCCATCATTATATATTTTGCTAACCTTCTATATTTTATTTTCAAATACACCTTATGGCAGTTTTAAACAGCATTGAAAAGAGATTAGATGGCTATTTTAGAAATAATACCAGTAATATGCCAGCAGTATTTTACATCATTTCACTTTTAATTTTAGGTTCATGGTTCAAAATCTATGAACATATTTGGTGGCTTTCGACAGATGATAAAAGAAGGAGGTGTCCGTTCCCTTTGGAGAGGAAATGGTACAAATGTCATTAAAATTGCTCCTGAAACAGCTGTTAAGTTCTGGGCATATGAACAGGTAATTGTTTTCATCTGTGGAAATTATTAATAAAGAAGAATTAGTAAACTGATTCAATAAAGATTGTCATCCAGTGCTTTGGGGGGGATTCTGGTTTTAATGCATGATAATTTTTCACGTGTACTCCAAGGGGAGTTTCTCATAGGAGATTCGACTAATTAAACTCAGCAATTCCTATGCCTAAATTCAGGAATTTGAGTTTTGCAATATTCTTTATAAAGAAAGACTTTCATGATCTTTTGTAAGTAGCTCTTAAAGGAAAGGTAGGGTTTTAGCATATTTATTGTGAGTTCCTAGTAGAAGCAATGTGTTAACATAAATTTTATGCAAGTTTCCCAGTCTGATCTGGGAAAGTTTAAAGTTGAGGTCCTTTGTGTAATTTGACATTATGAAGAATGGAGTTGAGTTTAGAGTATTAGGGCAGGGGCTTGGCTTCTCTGTACATTCCAGCACCTAGGTAGAACCTGGCCCGTGCTGGGTGCTAAGTGTTGAACGAATGGATGAAGTGATGAGGGAGTGTGTCCTCCTTTGAGTTCACTTCTCTGTTGACTTTGTTTTGGATATTGCATCCACCTCACCTGACTGAAACGCAGTAGTGAGTTTTAGAGTTTGATTTTTCTTCACGATCATTAGCAGTACGGTCTAGGTGGGCATCTATGAAGTGATTTTTTTTCTGTCATTTATTCCTTCATGGTTTATCATAGACTAATAGGGCCTTGAAATTAAACTTCATCCCACATTTTTTTGTTTTATTTTATTTAAAATGGATTTTAGATTATTCTGGAGAATGATTTGTTGTATAGCAGACTCTTGGGGAGATTGCTAAGTCCGATGGTGTCGTTGTTGGATTAGGAAACAGAGAAGGAAAGAAAAAAACATTGAAGAACATTTAGCTTCCAAGACTTTAATCAGGACCTGCTTTTGGAAAAGGTATTTTCCTTATGTGAAGGAGTATTCAAATCATGTCTAGTAAGGGCTTGTGTTTTAGATTCCCTTAGCTTTTTCTGACCACACACTTTGCTTTTATGATGGGAAAGCTAGAACCTAAAATAGATAAGTATTCAAAAATAATGCCATTATTTCAATATGCAGAAGCTTTGTGTATTGGAAAGCCTTTACTTATTGCAAGCAAATGTGTACATTACACTTTATGCTATTTATCAAGTTCTTACCTTGGATATGACCAACAGGATTTTATCCATGGAGGCTCCTCCCTCAGCCCTTGTTCCAGTATTCTGATTTCTGTGTGCTAACTTTTGTTAGATATTATGAGAAGACTCTTTAGGCAGTGTGTTATAGTGTTCTCATGATCTTTGGAGCCCTTGATGCTGTTCCATATTCTCTCATGCAGCAGTTCCATTCATCCCTTGTGCTCCTTTAAGGCCATCTTCCTGGGGCTGGAGTGGTGGCTCCTTGGTTGGAGGGCTTGCCTGGCATGTGCAAGGACCCAGGTTTAAATCCCAGCACCACATATACAATTATGTGTTGGAAAAACAAAGGCCAGATGAAAAAATAAACAGAATTGATTTTAAAAAAGAAAAAGATCACCTTCCTGTGAGAAGCATTTCCTAAACATCCTAAACAAAACAGGTGCCTTCCCTGCCCAGCCTCCTTAAAATGGTGCATTGCAGAATATCCAGTTTTCCATCGGACAATGGAAAACCCACATATTCTCAAATTGCCCAGGGGACCAAAAAATCTTACCTCTAGATTTGTGTAAGTTTTGTTTGTTGAATAGCTTGTAGGTTAGAAAACTAAGAAACATATATTCAGCCTAGTACGTAGCTCTCTCAAACAAATCATCAATTAGGGACAAAGCTGTCTTTTGTTCAGGTTGTCATGACAACAGCAGTATCATTGTTTCATTGATAGGGTGACAGTGTGGCATAGGCTGTCATGGTTTCAGCTTTTGTCTGTTATCTGAACTAACGTGTGTTCCAACATCTTCCTCTTCCTCACTATCCCTATTCCTCCGCATAGGAACCTGTGTATCTCTGCATCTGCTTGCATATCCTGGGGTACCTCAAACTCACCATGTCCATAATGCAGCAGCCATCCTTCCTCTTTTCCCCGTACCCACACCCTGTTTAACCAGCACACACACACACACACACACACACACACACACACACACACAGACAATATGCACACACATGCACACATACAACAAACATGCACACAAGTGCACACACACACACACACATACACACAACAAACATGCACACAAGCGTGCGTGCGTGCGCACACACACACACACAACCATTCCTCTTTCTATATGTCAAGCAGAGGTGAATGTCCCTTAATATTTTATTCAGGAGTTACTTCCTCCAGGAAACATTCTGCATTTGTTATAGTTCCTTTTGTTTCCCTTCTGTTACAGCTCCTGCACACTGAATTCCAATGATTTCTGTACTCAATCCTGTCTCCTTTGTGAGACTGTGAGCTTCCTTAGGCAATGACTATTTTTTTTTTCAGGTTTGTATTCCCAGCACCTTGCCCAGTGCCAGTAAATCCTTACCAAATGAGTGAAAAGACAAAACCACCAGGGCTGGAATTTGGACCCAAGACTGCCTGAGTCTCTAGCTCATTAAGATGAAAATAAAGATGGGTATTGCAAGCAGTAGAAGCAATATGTGGGCAGAAATGTAGGTACTAGAAAGAATCACGTACCGAGGGAGCAGAAGGTGGCTCCCTGTGCCTCAACTGGAGTGGGGTGCGTATATGGGAAGAAAATGCAAGAGGGCTGGACAGCGAGGCAGGACTGGCTGTGTGAGGAGTCTAGGTTTCATCTTGAGTATGGTGGAGGTTAAGGAAGCATGTTATGCAGGCTCATGAAATGAGCACCTTCACATTTAAGGAAGACCACCTTGAAAAAAAACAATGGTGAAAGTGTTGGAGGACAGAGAGGGGACTGAAAGCAGGGAGATTATTTAAGACACTATTTCAGTTATTCAAGTAAGAAATGATGAGCATAGTCATGGCTGTAGGAACCGAGAAGAAATGAATTAATTGAAAAATGTGTTGGAAATGAAATCAACAGAACTAGCTGACTGGATATGGAAGTGAGAAGAGAGAGGAATCATTGATGACATTATGTTTCCTAATTTGAACAACTATATGCAAAGAGAATACAGTGTCAGTTCCACTTTAGACATGCTGAGTTTGAGGTACATCTGGAATATGTGTGGGGAGCTATCCAGTAGGCCAGTGGATATCTCATCTAGAAAATAAGAGACAGATATTTTTTTATTTTTGATGCTTTTATTAGTGCATTTTCACTATACATAATAGTGGGGTTCATTTTAGCATAATCACACATGCATGCAATATACTTTGTGCCATTCCAGTGACTGGTACTTCCTCCCTCTTTCCTCATCTGTTCCACTGGCTTCCCTCCCATCCATTTGTTGTTCTTATAAATTGGGGCTTTATAAGTCTACGTAAAAGTGTACTTCACCACGGTATATTCACCCATGCATACAACATAATTTGTTCAATCTCATTTTGCTCTTCCTCCACTTGCCTGTCTGCCTCCCTCCTCCTCAATCACCCTTCTCCATTCCACTGATCTCCTTTCCATTTTTATGCCCCCCCTTTATTTTATTGTCCACATATGAGACAAAGTATTCAAGCATTGACTTTCTGAGTCTGAATTGTTTCACTTAGTATGGTGGTCTCCAGTTCCATCCATTTACTAGCAAATGAAATAATTTCATTCTTCTTTATGGTTGAGTAATACTCCATTGTGTCTATAAATTACATTTCTTTATCCATTTATCTGTTGACTGGCACCTGGGGTGGTTCCTTAACTTGGCTATTGTGAATTGTGCTGCTATAAAACATTGGTGTGGCTGTATCCCTATAGTATACTGATTTGTTTTTTTGGATAGATACCAAGGAGTGAGATAGCTGTGTCATATAGTGGTTTTACTCCTAGTCTTTTGAAAAAAGATCTGTACTGTGTTCCAGAGTGGTTGTACTAATTTTCAGTCCCATCAACAGTGTATGAGTGTACCTTTTTCTTCATATCCACACTGATATTTATATTATTTGGATTTTTTTATTGGTTCATCATAGTCTTACATAGTGAAGGGGATTCATTATTCCGCAAGAGAGATCTTTGATAGAAAAGTTGATGAGTGGAAGTGGGTGGAATGCGCGGGATCACAACAACTTGTAGAATGAGAGTTATCCTGGGAATGAGCCTGAAGGGAACAGCAGGAAAAATTGCAAGGGAGACTGAGAAGGAATAGCCAAAGGGACAGGAGGAAATCCAGAGTGATGCTAGAAAAGCTAGGTTTCATGAAGGATTTCCAGCTACATGGTGAGTACAAAAGTGTCTTCTAGGACTGATCAACACAGAGAAGGGTAAGTTTAGTATGAATGTTTCAGTGACCATGAGATGAGAAACTGCACTGAAATGAGCTCACATGAATGAGAGGTGAAGAAAACTGAACAGTGTCGACCCCCTTTCAAAGTTTGTTAGTCATGAGTAGAGGGACAGGTGATTGATTAGGATGTAAGATAGAGAGAGGGTTTTGATTTGTTGTTTTTTAAATGTGTTTGTTGCTGAAGGAAGCATGCCAATAAAAAGAAAGAAGATAAAATGCAGGTGGGTGAGGTTGTTTAAGGCAGCAGGTATTCAGAAGACATCTATCTGTGTAGGGATGGGGATGAGAGGTGGGAGACACAGGTACTGGCAGAAACTATTAGAAGGATTGGCCTTTGACTGCAAGAAGGGCTTTTAATGCCAACTCAGGAAAGAAGAGGAGTAGTTGTAGATAGTTTTGTGGCAGTAGGCAGGAATAACAAGATAATCTTGCTGGTGGCCTCTCTGTTCTTTGAATTCCCTAGAAAGCATTTCCTGAGCGAGGAAGTGGTGTTGGAGGCTGGGGAAATGGGTTGAGGTAGGTGTTCTAGCAAATGGGAAGGAGAACTGAGATAGACAGAAGGATTTCAGGGAGACTCAAAGAGCCCAGTTGGATCTCCTTTAGGAAGTCAGATTCTGTGGCATTGGCAAGCTACTTAAGGTCTCTGACTGTTTCCTCATCTTTATGATGGGGGTTAAGTTCCATGACATGTTAAGCACCTGGCCCTTCACAAGCTGCCCATCCTCAACTCTTAAGACCCTTTGTATATGGTAGGTTCTGGGGCACAGGAGTCCCAAACACTTAGCCTTTGAATATTTATTATTCATCATTCACTAAATATTGAGTATTTGTGATAGGTGCTATGGAGGATACAGGATGCAAAAGGTGCCTTCACAGTTCCTGTTAATATATAGGAAGGTTTTAAACACATTATATTTAATGATTGTGACAATGTTCCAGGAAAATAAATAGAAACTTTGCAGAAGGTGAGTTTTATGTAATATTCTGGTAGCTCAAGAGAACAGAACCCTTGGAAATATCTGATTTCTTTTAGAGGGAAATCTGTTATTTGGGGATCTTCAAAAATTATTTAATTTTTATCATGAGCAGATTAGCACAATTTTGCTAGCAGAAATCCTGTTTTGTTATATTGGGTCCTTTAGATCTCAAAGAGCAGCAATGGGCAGGCTCAGGATTGGGGGTCACTGTGGGGTATATGTTGCCATGAGGGAAGGAAGTGGAGCTTCCCGAACCCCTGTTTCTCTACCCATGAGTCTGCTGCTCTGTGTAGACTTACCACCTCGCCCACTGGTATCAGTGATTCATTGCCCCTCTAAATACACTCATGTTTCTGAGAAGCAATATGGTTTGCCATTGTCTGTTGGGCAGAGCTGTTTTCTCCACATTGTATGAAGGTAATATGTTAGTAATAACTATAACTACTGAGCACTGACCAAGTGACTGCTGCAGTGCTAACTACACTGCATGTGTGATTCTATTTAGTCAGAGCAGCAGCCCTGAGAGATGAGCCCTGGGCAGTGCAAGGTGGACGTGTTCATGAACTTGCTCAAGGCCATGTGGCTCAGGGATTCCAGGCCAGGTTTGCCTGACTCTGGAACCTGTGATATTAACATCCTGACTAGTTAATATTTTGACCCCATTTGGGTCATATTTCCACCGTTGGTCCAATCAGCTACATTAGGTTGCTTGGTATTGGTGGGCCAGGGAGGTGCCTGGGGTTGGTGCATTAGTATAATTAAATGTATTATTAATGCAAACTGTTTTCTACATTAATATTTGGTTGCTACTTACTTGTTGGTTTTATTTATACTGGTGAAAATAAGCTCATCTCTAAAAATTGGGAAGACTTTATTACCTCATGTCTTTTGTGCATCTGGATGATGATTCTGTTTTAGCAAAGGAGTGACTTTGTCCAGCCGGTGGAATATCTGTGTCCTGTGGAAGTCTAACTTGAGAATCACTGTCCAGTGCGCTGGATGTATTAGCATTTCAGCCTTACTTTTCTGCTAGGTATTATTAATGCAGTGTATGTATTTTGAGACACATTATCACATTGTCAATGGATTCATTTCTGGGAGCTGATTTGTATCTTGGTATTGTTTTAATTAGCTTAGGCTGTCAGAACAAAATACCATTGACTGTACGGCTCAAACATTAGAAATTTATTTCTCATAATTCTGGAGTTTGGGAAGTTCAAGATCAAGGGGCCAGCCACTCTGAGGACTCTGCTTGACTGCAGACAGCTGCCTTCATGGTGTGGGTTCAGATGGCCTCTCCTTGCATTTATGAGTGGATAATAAACTCTCTGGTGTCTAATCCTGTCATTAGGGTTTCACCTCGTCTAATGCAGTTGCCTCCCAAGGCTCCGTCTTCTGCTTTTATCACGTTGGGGGTTATGGTTCAGCATATGAATTTTAGGGGATGTAGTTCAGGCAATAGTTGCTACTAATGTTCATTTAAAAACTTTTCTATACAGTACAAGAAGTTGCTTACTGAGGAAGGACAAAAAATCGGAACATTTGAGAGATTTGTTTCTGGTTCCATGGCTGGAGCAACTGCACAGACTTTCATTTACCCCATGGAGGTAAGTACCATTCTGAAGGCAGCCTGCTTGATGGGGTTTGCACTGGTATCTTTTGTGTAACAGTTTTAAACAGTAAGCATTTATTATCTCAGTTTCTATGGATTAATAATCAAGGAGTAGCTTAGCTAGGTTCCTCTGTCTCAAGGTTTTATTTTTTTTATCACCTACCTCCAAGTTGTCATCCAAGGCTGCAGTCACCTTGCCTGGGGGTCGATGTACTTCCAAGCTCCCTCAGGTAACTGTCGCTAGGCCTTCCTGGTTATTGCCTGGAAGCATGAGTCCCTTTTCACATTGGCCTTTCTACCAGCTGCCTAAATATCTTCCCAACATGGTAGCTGACTTCTGTCACAGTCAGAGATGATAAGGGGTAGGAAGTAGAGAGCGAGAGAGGAAGAGGACTTGCAAGAGTAAGTGTGTGCTTATACCTCTTGGGTAAGAGGGAGTCTTTTTCATTTCTGCTGCATCCTATTGGTCACATAGACCAACCCTGGTAGAGTGTTGTAGGGATTGCACAAAGCTATGCATATCAGGAGATAAGGGGCAGTGGGGGTCATCTCAGAGGCTGCCTGCCACAGTGTTGAAAAGAATTCTCCCTCCTCTCCAAAGAGTACCATAAATTTAATAACAGAACATCAGGATTTGATGGTACGATGGTAATCCTAACTAGACATCCATTAGAGCATGCCAAACCATGGACTTGTGGACTATTTTATGCAGCCTCAAGCCAAGAGTGGCTTTTACAGTTCTTAAAAAGCAGGTAAAAGAAAAGAAAAGAAAAGAAAAACAAAGAGTATGCAATAGAGAACTGACATTTTAGGCCTGCAAAGACTAAAATATTTATTATCTGGCCTTTACAGAAAACATTTTCCAACTCCTGCTTTAGAACAAAAACAATATTGTAGAGGTGCATATATTTCTTTATTGGTATAACAAAGGATTTGTAATGGTCAATAAGGCCAAAGCAACATATACCCTTAATTTCCTGTGTTGTCATGTATATGTCAGTATACATTGTTCATGTTACTCCACATACCCCTCAAAAAAGGTAGCCTAATTTAGTACACATTCAACAGCATCACCTTCCCAACCCTCTTCCGCTCCTGTGCTCCAGGCTAGAAACACTGGAGTCAGCTTTCACACTACTGTTTCCTTCGCCTTCTGTGCCAGTTGTATTACAACATCAATAGATGATCTTGTCTCTATTTCCTCTGTCCTTGTCCTCATTCAGATCCTCTTTGCAGCAAATGGGTCTTTCTGACTCTAGTTTTCGCTCTCCCCCCAATTGAAATAATACACCAGAGAGAACATACAGGCAAAGTGGGCAGTCATTTGTGTGACAATGTATGCTAGTTATTTGTTCTCCATAAATTTGCTCTTTTGAATTCCATGATGTCAGAGTTATCATGAATGGTGCTTTGTTATATTCTTTCCTATCCAGGTTATGAAAACCAGGCTGGCTGTGGGCAAAACTGGACAATACTCTGGAATATATGACTGTGCCAAGAAGATTTTGAAGCATGAAGGCTTTGGAGCTTTCTACAAAGGCTATGTTCCCAATTTATTAGGCATCATACCTTATGCAGGCATAGATCTTGCAGTGTATGAGGTACGTTTACAACAGTGCTTTGAATCTGCAAATGTAATCATTATTGCTCTTGCTGCTAGATTTGACTTTATGTAAAGAAGTAGATATACACCAGAAAACAGTTACATGTTCTTTGATCTTTCAGGTACCTTGAATATGAAACCCACGTGTGTTGAGTCGTTTCATATTAGATTTCCTTGTGAATTCTGTTTTTTAACAGAGAGAGTGGACTCAGATTCAGATATAGTTGTTTAGCTTAGAAAATGGTATGAAGGATTTTCTTGGCTTGGGGAGAGAAAAATAAGCAAAATTGTCACATTTTCTTTGATTTGTTAAGTTGTGACATTGATGAAATCAAGTGACTGATGTGGGTAACACAAATTGATCTGTTGTACTAGAGACAGCTCAGAATACAAACCTTGGGTCAGCCCACCACCTGAGTCACTTAATCATTTATGAATCCGACAAACATTTATTGAGTATACATTATGTGCAAACTGCTAGGTTAGATACTGGATCCTAGGTTGAATGGACTCCGAGTCTGCCTTTAAGAAATTAAAGGTCTGGCCAGGTGTGGTGGTGCATGCCTGCAATCCCAGTGACTCAGGAGACTGAGTCATGAGGATTGTGAGTGTTAGACCATCCTGGACAACTTAGTGAAATCCCATCTCAAAATAAAAATATAAGGGGTTGGGGATGCAGCTCAGTGGTAGAGCACTTTTGGATTCAAACCCTAGTATTGCAACAACAACAAACCCTAAAACAAACAAACCGAAGGTCTGATGGGGGAGACAGACAAGCTACCAGCTGAAGCACACCGGTTGCTTAGTTGTGTCATAACAGACATAAGTCAGGGCACCTATTAGGAGGAGACCCAGCATGTAGCTGAAGGGAGAGGTAGGATATGTCAAGAAAGCTATTTTAGAGGACTTGGCCATTTGTTAATTTTGACAGTTTTATTGAGATAAACCACATATTTCACCCACTTAAAGCATATAATTTGAAAACTTTTGTTATATTACATTATTCATTTTTAAAAATTATGATAAAATGTGGCATAGAACTTACCATTTCAACAGTTTTAAGTGTATAAGTCAGTGACATTAGTCACATTTACAGTATTGTGTAGCCTTCTCCACTGCATATTTCCAAAACTTTTCCATCTGTCCAAACAAAAACTTTTTAACCATTAAGCAGTAAATCCCTATACCACCTTCCCTTTACTCCCTGGTAACCTCTAATCTGCTTTCTATTTCCGAATTTGCATATTCTGTTTTTTTGTACGTAACTTATTTTACTTTGCATAACGTCTTCAAGATTCCTTCATGCTGTAGCATGTCAGAACTTCATTCTTTGTACTGGATAAATAATATTCCTTTGTATACATATGCAGTTGTGTACCATCTAGCAATGTTTGGGTCAGTGCAGGACACTTATGTGATGGTGGTCCTATAAGATTATAATGCAACTGAGAAATTCTGTGGTCTAATGACAACATAGACATCTTATCATCATTAGTGTGAGGCACTTCACATGTATTGGGAGGATGCTGGTGTAAACAAACCCATCACGCTGCCAGTTGTATAAAAGTATAGCTCATAAAATTATGTCCAGCATGTAATACTGGTTGTGATGGTAAATGCCTATGTCACTGGTTTATGCATTTATTATACTAGTTATTGTTACTTTAGGGTCTATTGCCACTCTAAAAAATGGCAACTGTAGTTCAATGTGTTGTGTTGTGTCAGAAGTAGCCTTATACATCTTATGTTAATTGAATTTCTTGATTGCCTCATTTCTTCTTGTGTTTGATTTAATCTCACATTGCGTTGTTCATCTTGGCACTGGGAGCAGTGTGCTGCCCCACAGGTTTACACTATGTGGCCCAGGTGTGAAGTAGGCCACCCTCTGTAGGTTTTCGTACACACAGTCCGTGCGTGGTGTTCATGTGACGGCAGAACCACGTAAGGATGCGTTTCTCAGGCATGTCCTCATCATTAAACAGCACATGACTGCATCTTTCCCATTTTTTTGCTTTTAACCTAAGTGTGTTCTTATATCTAACGTGAACCTCTTATAGACAGGATGCAGTTGATCCTGTATGATTTATCTATTTAGTGAGTTATCTTTTAATGAAGGCATTTAATCCAATTACAATGAAAGCGGTTACTGACAGAGCTTACTGTTGTCATTTTGTATGTCTTATAGATTTTTTGTTCTTCCTTTCCTTTCTTACTACCTTCTTTTGTGTTAATTTTTTTGTTGGTGACATGTTTTAATTTCCTTCTCATTTCATTTTGGGTATATTATGTAAATATTAGTTTTGTGGTTACTATTGCAATTATATAAAACATATAAAGGCTACAATCTATTTTAAGCTAATTACAACTTAATTTCAAGCTTATGTAAAAACTCTACTTCTTTGTGTTTTTGACCTCCTCCCTCCACTTTATGTTATTGATGACACATATTATTTCTTTTTATATTATATATCCATTAACGTAAACATAGAATTATATATTATGCTTTTATTTTTCAAATTCTATGCCAGATTAAAAAGTTATTTTTATCCCACATTACAACACTGCAACACTTTATAATTTATTATATATTCACCTTTGCCATGGAGTTTATATTTTTGTATAGTTTTATGATTCTGTTTATTGTCCTTTTGTTCACACTTGAAGAATTCCCTTTTGCATTTCTTGTAGAGCAGATCTAGTGGTAATAAGTTCTCTCAGCTTTAGTATATCTGGAGAGCTCTTAATTTCATCTTCATATTTAAAGGGTGGGTTTGTCAATGTAGTATTCTTTCTTTTTTTTCTTTTTAAGAGAGAGGGACAGTGTGAGACAGAGAAAGGGAATAAATTTTATTTTTTTAATGTGGCTTTCCTCTTGCTCTGACACTTCAGTGAGTACGTGGTCCTGGGATTTGAACCTGTGTCCTAGCATTTGCCAAGCAAGCACCATAATCACTCAGTCCCAAATTAGTATTCTTTTCTTTCTTTCTTTTTTTAAAGAGAGAAGGAGAGAGAGAGAGAGAGAGGGAGAGAGAGAGAGAGAGAGAATCAATTTTTATTGAGTTTTTCACAAGGCTTTCATTGCTCTGACACTTAGTTGTGTACGTGGGTGCTGGGGCTTGAACCTGTGTGCTTGTGCATGCTGGGCAAGTGCTGTAACCACCCAGCTACTGCTCTGGCCCCCCTGCCCCTGCCATGTAGTATTCTTGATTGGCAGGTTTTTTTTTTTTTTATTTTAGCACTTTGAATATAACATGCTACTTCCTTTTAGCCTGCAAGTTTTCCAGCGAGAAATCTGGTGATAATTATATAGGATTAAAAACTAAAACGTTTGAACTAGTTACATATCATATTAGCATAAATTTTGTGCTTAAAATATTTTGTGTTTAAAGAACTGATTCACACATATATTTAATATAACTTATCCTGGGTATTGCCTTCTAATGAAATACGAGGACCTGAAATAACAGGGAGTGAAGGTGGCTCTGGATCAGCACTACTGATTCTGAGCCCTTGTTAAAAATC
The DNA here is from genome assembly GCA_004027875.1 of Aplodontia rufa. Classification (NCBI taxonomy): domain Eukaryota; kingdom Metazoa; phylum Chordata; class Mammalia; order Rodentia; family Aplodontiidae; genus Aplodontia; species Aplodontia rufa. Next base: position 6,263 of record PVKS010032770.1, on the reverse strand, counting down.
TCTGTTGGAGGGGCTAGAGCAGTGACTTAGCGGTTATGGTGTTTGCCTGGCATGTGCTAGGACCTGGGTTCAAACCCCTGCACCACATACACAATGAATGTGTATGTCGGAGCAAGGAAAGCCACACGAAGAACTAAATAGAATTGATTCTCTCTTTCTCTCTCACTGTCCCTCATCTCTTAAAACAAAAAAATGAAAAAAACAACAACAAAAAATTCCATTGGAATGTATTTTCCTCATTCCTAAAATCAGAATAAATAGATCCATGTCAAAGTTTGTATAAAAACCAAATGAAATAATAAATGTGTAAAGAGTGTAAAATTAGATGTGATTAGTATTATAATGTTTTTATTAGTACTTATCATAAGGAATAGTGTTTGGATCCTACATTTGGTGTGTTATTGATCTTTATGTTTGTTTTATTTTATTTTTTGTTTTTTTTTATTCGATAGACATGGTCTTACAATTAGGAGGGGTTCATCATCAAACAATCAAGAACAGCAGTGTGATGACAGAACAAGCCAAAACTGGTGCCAGACCATGGTTTCCCGCTTTGGGTTCCCCATGGTTCCATGCTTCACTTTACTTAAGCTCCAAGTTAGTTGGACTTCTTGTGGAAGTTGGAGTTTCCCTTGGGTTAGATTCACCCATACTACCTCCCTCTGGTCACCTTGATGTCCTTCCTATTCCCTTCCCCTCTTCTTTCCCCTCTCCCTACGTCCCCTAGGAAACTTAGCACAGTTCCTCATGATCTGTAAGAATTCATACATGTTGAGGTAATTGTTAGGTTAGCCATCTAACAAACTGTTTCCGCTTATATTCTAGCTTCCACAAATGAGAGAAAACATTCGGCCCTTGAGTCTCTGAGTTTGTGATACTTCACTTAGCAAAATTTTTTCCATCTCTATCTGTTTGGCTGCAAATGCCATAATATCATTTTCTCTAATGGCCGAATAGTATTCCATTGTATATACGTCCAAAGATTTTGGATCCACTCATCAAGTGAGGGGCATCTGGGTTGGTTCCATCATTTAGCTATAGTAAATTGGGCTGCTATAAACATTGATGAAGCTGTATCTCTATAGTAAGCCAATTCTTTTGGGAAGATACCCAGTAGTGGGATAGCTGGGTCAAAAGGCAGTTCCAGCCCTAATTTTTTGAGGAGTCTCCACACTGCTTTCCAGAGTAGCTGTACCAGTTTACAGTCCCACCAGCAATGTGACAGTGTGACAGTTGTTTATATTCTTCATTTTTGCCACTCTGACCGGAGTGAGGTGAAATCTCAGTGAAGTTTTGATTTGCATTTCTCTTATTGCTAGTGATGTAGAGCATTTTCTCATATGATTATGGGCTTTTTGGACTTCCTCTGTTAAGAAACTTCTTTTTAGTTCCATAGCCCATTTATTAATTGGGTTATTAGTGGTTTTGGTATTTAATTTTTTGAGTTCTTTGTACATTCTGGATATTAGCCCTTTGTCCGAGGTGTAGCAGGCCAAAATTTTCTCCCATGCTGTATATTATCTCTTGAGATAATTGACTAAATCCTTAGCTGTGCAAAAGCTTTTTAGTTTAATTGAATCCCATGCGTTTATTCTTGATTTTACTGCTTGTGCCATGGGAGTCATGTTAAGGAAGGCTCTGCCGACCCCTATGTCATGTATTGTCGATCCTACTTCTTTTTCAAGCAATTGTACAGTTGCTGGTTTAATATATAGATCCTTAAACCATTTTGATTTAATTTTTGTGCAGGGTGAAAGGTAAGGATCCAATTTCAGTTGTCTACATATGGCTGTCCAATTTGTCCAGCACTATTTGTTGAACAGGCTATCATTCTTCCACACTATGCTTTTACCCCCTTTATCAAATATCAGATAATTAAAGGTAAGAGAGTTTGTCTCAGAGTCCTCTGTTCTATTCCATTGGACTTCCATTCTGTTTTGGTACCAATACCATGCTGTTTTTGTCACTATAGCCTTGTAGTATAATTTCAGGTCAGGAATTGAGATGCCTCCTGCCTCCTCCTTCTTGCTGAGTAATGTTTTGGCTGTTCTGGGTCTTCTGTTATTCCATACAAATTTGAGTATTGTTTTTTCTATATCCATGAAGAATATAGAACAAGATACCATGTTGGTATCTTGATAGGGATTGCATTAAATCTGTATAGGGCTTTGGGTAAAATGGCCATTTTGATGATATTGACTCTACCTAACCATGAACATGGAATGTTTTTCTGCCTACTCAGATCTTCTATAATTTCTTTTTTTAAAGTTCAATAATTTTCGTTGTATAGGTCCTTGACATCCTTTGTGAGATTTATGCCCAAGTATTTTATTTTTTTGGAGGAGATGGTGAAAGGTACAGACTTCCTAATTTCTTCTTCAGTGTCCTTGTTGCTGGAGTATAGGAAAGCTAATGATTTACTGGTGTTAATCTTATAACCAGCCACTTTGCTGAAGTTGTTTATAAGCTCCAGAAGTCTCCTGGTTGAGCTTGTAGGGTCTTCTAGGTAAAGGATCATGTCATCCGCAAATAGAGACAACATGACTTCTTCTTTTCCTATTCGAATTCCTTTGATTTCCTTCTCTTGTCTGATGGCTCTGGCAAGAGTTTCAAGGACTATATTGAATAATAGTGGTGAAAGTGGACAGCCTTGTCTCGTTCCTGAATTAAGAGGAAATGCTTTCAGTCTTTTGCCATTGAGTATAATGTTTGCTATGGGTCTGTCATAAATGAATCTTACATAGTTAAAATATCTTCCCTTGACCCCTATCCTCTCCAGGGTTTTGAGCATAAAAGGATGCTGAGTTTTATCAAAGGCCTTTTCTGTGTCGACTGAAATTATTATATGATTTTTATTTTTAATTCTATTTAAGTGGTGAATTACATTTATTGTTTTGGGAATGTTGAACCAGCCCTGTTTTATAGGAATGAAGCCTACTTGATCATGATGTATTATCTTTTGAATACACTTTTGGATCCGATTAGCTTGAATTTTATTAAGGATTTTTGCATCTATCTTCATCAGGGAAATTGGTCTATAGTTTTCTTTTCTTGATGAATCTTTGTTAGATTTTGGTATGAGAGTTATATTTGCTTCATAAAAAGTGTTTGGTAGTGCTCCGACCCTATCAGTTTCATCAAAAAGCTTGTAGAGGATTGGTGTTAATTCTTCTGAGAATATTTGGTAGAATTCTGCTGTGAATCCATCAGGTCCAGGGCTTTTCTTTTTTGGAAGGCCTTTGATTGCTGCTTTGATTTCAGAACCTGAGATAGGTTGGTTTAGATTTTCAATGTTTTCTGGTGTTAATCTAGGGGTGTCGTATGTGGCTAAGTATCTGTTCTTATCTTCCAGATTATCAAACTTGGCAGAGTATACATTTTCAAAATAAGATCTGATAATCTCCTGGATTTTGGTTGAGTCTGTGGTGATATCTGCATTTTCATCTTTGATTTTATTGATTTGTTTCATTTCAATCTTCTTTTTGATGAGGTTGGCAAGGAGTCTCTCGATCTTATTTAGTTTTTCAAAAAATCAACTCTTTGAGATATTGATACTTTGTATTTTTTGTTCTCAATTTCATTGATTTCAGCTTTGATTTTAGTTATTTCCTGTCTTCTGTTAGCTTTGGGATTGGGTTGTTCCTCTTTTTGCAGGAGTTTGAGTTGGAGCATAAGACTATTTATTTGGGCTCTTTCCAGATTTTTGATGTATGCATTCAGTGCTATAAATGTATTACCTCTTAAGTAGTATTCTTTCATACTATTCCAGAGGTTTCGATATGTCATTTCATCATTCTCATTCATTTCCAAGAATTTTTTGATTTCTGATCTCATTTGGTCTTTTATCCATTCTTCGTTTAAAAGGGTATTATTCAATTTCCAACTAGTAGAGTAGCTTCTTTTTTTTTTTTTTTTTTTGTTGTTGTTGATTGCTAAGACCTTGGCATTGAAATCTGACAGGATACATGGGACTATATCCACTTTCTTGAATTTGTTAAGGTTAGCTTTGTTGGCTAGGATGTGGTCTATTTTTGAGAAAGATCTGTGAGCTGCTGAGAAGAAGGTAAATTGAACCGATTTAGGATGGAATATTCTGTAGATGTCTGTTAAGCCCAATTGTTTAATAGAGATATTCAGATTGGAGATATCTTTGTTGATTTTTTGTTTTGATGATCTGTCCAATGTTGATAATGGTGTATTGAAGTCCTCAGTATTATTGTGTTAAGATCAATGAGGGGTTTAATGTCCTTGAGTATTTTTTCCATGTATTTGGGGGAATTGTGATTGGAGGCATAAATGTTAATTATCGTTAAGTCTTCTTGGTGAATTATCCCTTTTAGTATGATATAGTGTCCATCTTTGTCCTTTCTAAGTAGTTTTGGATCAAAGTTAACTTTATCAGATATTAGGATCGCCAAGCCAGCTTGCTTTTTTGGGCCACAGGCCTGGTAGGCATTTTGCCAACCTTTCACCTTCAGTCTGTGTCTATTTTTGAGTGTGAGGTGTGTCTCTTGCAGACAACATATTGTTGGATTTTGTTTTTTGATCCAGGAAGCCAATCTGGGGCATTGAGAACATTCACATTCAGAGTTAGGATAGATATGGGAATCTGAATCCCAGACTTTGTTATTGTTGCTGTGTTTTGTGCCATCTTGGGTTTCTATTGGAGTGTATTGTGATTGTAGACACTCTGTTGTTTAGGGGTTTAGAGAATTATTAGCATGTTCTTCTGAATGAAGAATGTCCTTGAGAATATTCTGTAATCAGGGTTTGTGTTCATGTATTTTGCTAGCTTGAATTTATCATTGAAGTATTTACTTTCTCCATCACATTTAAAGCTGAGTTTTGCAGGGTATATTAACTTTGGCTAGAAATTGTTCTCTTTCAGAACTTGAAAAATATTGTTCCAAGCTCTTCTGGCCTGCATTGTCTGGTCTGAAAAATCCATACTGATTCTGTTTGGTCTGCCTCTGAACATGACTTGGGGCTTCTCCCTTGCTGCTTTTAGAATTCTTTGTTTAGTTTCTCTGTTAATCATTTTATATATGATATATCTTGGTGAATTTCTCATTTTGTTAGGTCTGTTTGGTGTTCTATAGGCATCTTGGATTTGGTAATATGGATCAGTCCTGATATGAGTTTTCCCTGATTATTTCATTCAATATGTTCTTAATGTCTCCTGTTTGTTGTTCAATGTTTTCTTCCAGTCCAAATACTCTCAGGTTGTTTCTTCTCATCTCATCAAATATTACTTGGAAGTTCTGGTCATGTACGATAAGTTTCTTTTCTTGTCTGTCCTCCTTGAAATTGACATTGCTCAACCTGTCTTCATTATCTGATGTTCGTTCTTCAAGGGCTAAGGTTCTATTTTCTGTTGAGTTTCCTCTGGTGTTAGTATCTTTTAATGAGGATTTGATTTGATTGACAGTATTTTTCAATTCTGATAGCTCTGCTACATCTCTCTGCAGGATGTCTAACTCTTTATAAATATGATCTTTCATTTCATGGAATTGTTCCCTGTTTCCTCATGAAAGTTGTCTCTCATCACCTGAAACTGCTCTCTAACCTCATTCCTTAATTATACTTTCAACTCCTTGATTGAGTTACTGATCATCATGTTGATATATTTTTCTTGGTTTTCATCCAGGACCCCTGCCATGGAGTCCTTGGATGGGGAGCTGAGGATGGGAGTAATTACCCTTTTTCTCATTTTCAGATACAGAGGATGTGGCTTGAGGACCGACTATGTTAGTTACTGTTGTAAGGGTTATTGGAGCTTCTTATGCCTGTGCTTTGTTGGGCTGGGGTGCTACTTGGGAAGCACAGCTCAACAGCTTCCAGTCCAGTCAATGAAGAAATGTGAGCCTATAGGTGCATATACTGAACAGTTTCAACTAAAACAGTTATAATTATGATTAGTACCTTTAGAAGCAAGTCTCTTCCATGAGAGCTCTCACAATATTTTAAGATAACCAGCAAATACCCATTTTGAAGAATGACCTTCACTTCAGTTAGCAGGGCCTTAGAAGATGGGGGGGAAGTAGAATCTAGAAATCCAAGGAAGTGGGGTAGGGAGGTAGTGTGGAACTCCTGAGTTAGAATAAAGAACTAGAAGGTGTTAGCATATATTCAGTGATTCAGTTAGGAATAAGGAAAGATAAAAATGGGATAGGATTAGGTTTAAGGCTTTTAGTGAGGAAGAGAGAGAACAGGATAAAGTTTAGGAATTGAGAGAGTAAGGGGCAAATAGGTTAATTTGAGGT
>PVKS010032769.1:0-22265 GCA_004027875.1 Aplodontia rufa | reverse complement strand
AGGGTCAACACTACAACACATAGGAGTTGGCAGCGCCTTCCTCAACGAAACTCCCTTGGCACAAGCAGTAAAGTCAAGAACAAATGAATGGGATGCAATTAAACTAAAAAGTTTTTGCACAGCTAAAGGTCTAGTCAAGAGCATCAAGAGAGAACCTACAGAATGGGAGAAAACCTTTGCCTGCTACACCTCAGACAGAAGACTAATATCCAGAATACACAAGGAACTAAAGAAACTAAACACCAAAATCACAAACAATCCAATCAATAAATGGGCTATGGATCTAAAAAGAAACTTCTCACCAGTGGAAGTACAGAAAGCCCATAAATATATGAGAAAATGCTCTACATCATTAGTTATAAGGGAAATGCAAATCAAAACTTCAATGAGATACCACCTCACTCCTGTTAGAGTGGCAAAAATGAAAAATTCTAACAACAACATATGCTGGAGGGGATGTGGGAAAAGAGGAACACTTTCACACTGCTGGTGGGACTGCAAACTTGTTCAGCCACTATGGAAAGCAGTGTGGAGAATGCTCAAAAAATTAAGGATGGAACCAGCTATCCCACTCCTGGGTGTTTTCCCAAAAGAGTTAGAATCAGCATATTATAGTGATATGGCTTCATCAATGTTTATAGCACCTCAATTTACTATAGCTAGATTATGTAAACAACCCAGATGTCCCTCACTGGACAAGTGGATACAAAAACTTTGGTACATATAAACAATGGAATACTACTCGGCCATTAGAGAAGATGATGTTATGGCTTTTGCTGCCAAATGGATGGAGATGGAAGGAATTATGCTAAGTGAAGTATCCCAATCTCAGAGACTCAAGGGCCGAATGGTATCTCTCATCTGTGGCAGCTAGAATACATGGGGAAGCAGTATGTTAGACGGCTAAGCTAATAATAACTTCAAACTGTATGATTCTCAATGCAACAGGGAGACGACTCCCTAGGACACTTGAAAGCATAGAGAGGGGGCCGCAGGGGTAGGAAGAAATTCTAGGAGACTGAGGGTGGGAATATGGGGGAATCATCTCAGAAGGAGATCTCTGTCCTACATGAGATATCCATTTAACTCAGGAGTTCTTCTGGGGAAACAGCAACAGGGGGAACCCAAGCTGGACATCCGTGATATGGCATTAGCCCTGGATAACTAAGTATATGTACATTGGTTCTTGAATATAGGATAATGTTTCCCCCTCAATTGTATGTCTATTTCCATCTAATAAAAAAAAAAGAAAAGAGATCTGGGCTGGAGCAGTGGCTCAGCAGTAACACACTTCGTGGCATGCGTGAGGACCCAGGTTTGAACCCCAGCACCTCACACAACTAAGTGTCAGGGAACAAAGGCCAGATGAAAAAATTGATTCTGTCTCTTTCTCCCTCTCTCTCTCTTGCTCTTTTTTTATAAAAAAAGAAAAAAGAAAAAGAGATACATGCCATTTTTAGAACATACATAGGCTGAAATGTAAGGGATGGAAAATGATCTTACATGCAAATGAAAAGCAAAGGAGAGCAAATTTATCTATATTTATATCAAACGAAATAAACTTTAATGCAAAAACCTATTCAAAGAGACTTAAAAAAAGACTCCATCATTATATCGTGATAAAGGGATCAATTAAGAGAATATAAGAATTGTAAACATATATGAACCAAACATTGCAACACCTAAACATATGAAACAAATGTTAAATGATGCAAAGATAGAGCTAGACTGCATACAATAATAGTAGAAGACTTCCTTTAAAAAAAAAAAAAGAGGGACAGTGAGAGAGAGAGAAGCAATTTTTATTTAGTTTTTCCTGTGACTTTCATTGCTCTGAGACTTTGTTGTATACATTGTGCTGGGGTTTGAACTTCTGTACTCACACATGCCAGGCAAGCCCCATAACTGCCGAGCCACCACTCCAGTCCCAATAGTATGAATCATGAATGGAGCAAGCATCCTTGAAGAAGAAGGTAAAGTCTTCACCCAGACAGAGTACGTTTTCCTAGCTTACTATAAAACAGTACATTCTTTCCTGTAACACAACTCACTTCTAATGCAGAATCCATCTAAGCCCATCTGTGTCACCCCATAGGACCTGGAGGGCAGGGAGGAATGGAAGCAACAGGATGCTCATTCTGTTGCTATGATGCTTTGTCTCTGATCTAGGAATTTCAGGTCATCTGTCAACAACTCAAAAGCAGTAACAAGATAGTTTGTTAGCTCATGAGTAGAGTAAAATCTTGAGACTTCATAATTCATGACAAATTCTTAATTTTCTAAACCTACTCCATCTTCCTCATAGAATTACTGAAATAACTGAACAAAATAATCTTCATGTGGACACATTGTCAATTTGTGCATAAGATGGGATATTATTTTAGCACAAATGACTACAGACCATAGTAGAGCCCTGTGTCATAGCAATGAGACTTTCAAAATACAACAGTACTATTGTTGATTACAAGTCAGCAAGTGTCTAGATTTTTTAGACTCTATATTGAAAAACCTTCATGTGGGTTTGGCATCAAGACAGAGAATAATGGCATGTGAGTGATACACTCCTATATATGCATGCAAATGAACCTTCTGGTAACTCAGGAAGTAAAGCAAAGAGAAAAATCTCCAAAGCATCAACCTTTTTTCTGTTGCAATTACATCATCTCTTTTTACTGTAGCCTAGATGTAATCACTTACATATTCATTTTCTACTTACTTAAAGCATCTTTATACTATGAGAATTCAATAGTATTTTCCAGAAAGACTTGGTCTTTTTCATCTGGACTAAAGTCCACAAAGATTCACATGGAAAGACAAATTGATCCTGCTCCTCTTATCTCAAATGAATCAAGGCCAAAGAGGGAAAAAAACATCTGCTCTGAGACTTACTGCCAACTACAAATAATCAATGAAAAACCAGGGCCTTTGAGTGATCTGAATGCTAGTTTCAGTTTGAAGCTATCAAGTAATTACTGGATATGCAGTGGCCCATATACTGAAATCTTCAAATAGCCAGATAGGTCCTGCCCACAATCAGAAAACCACCAAGAGTCATTCAAAGTCACTATAACTAGTACCCTTGACAAACCTGAAAAGTTATTACATGAAAAGTCATTAAAATGCTTTAATTTTCATTAAAAAAATCCTTTAATTTAAGGTGGTACTTTTTTCCCCTAAAAGTAAACCAAAATCATCAGAAATCCATATCAGGTGATCATGATGAATGTTTTCTTAACAAATGAGCCCTAACCATGGATTCAAGCACATCTATCTGCAAATGTCTGGTGAAAGCATGAAGGCAAAAGGAAGCAATGTGCACAAATCATTTTGCAAATGAGATCTTTTGGTTTCCACAGATGAGGGAAAGAGAAGTTTTTGTATGGCACCTGAAAAAAGTATGAGAAGCAAACAAAGTAATATAGCACATGCCCCTTCCCCTTGTCACTGGACTCATGAGCACAGGCAGAAGCCACCTAGGAGGCTCTGGGAAATATCAGAAAATAACAACTATAGTTTGATTCCAAGTGACAGAATCAAAACTTGAAACATACTGTCTCCCTGGCAAGCAGAAATCGTGTTCAAGAGCCCATGTTGCTGCTACACTAACACTTGAAGAATGCATCTGAGTGTAAGCTGGCCTATTGGCTCTGGTTCAGTGGTTCCAGATAGTAGACTTCAATGTGAAAAACAGGCCAACCACTCAGCATTCCTGCCTGAACACTACAATCACTTCTCCATCAATTGAGAGGATCCTTTGTGGTCTGTTTTCTCATAAGAAATGCCAATCGAGAAAATAGACTTAGAAAATATGAATTTAGTAAAACTTCATAAGATACATATCACATTTCGGTGTAAGGAAAAGTATGAAAAGAGAATAGAGAAAATGAAGGAAGAAAGGAGAGAGACAAGAGTGAAGAAGAAATTTAATTCTTAAAGTACTGTTTTTAGTGAGTCTTTGTGAAAGCCTCATTTTTAAATTTATTCTATTTAGCTTTAATGTTTAAATATTGATTCTCTCCTACGTAATTTTCTTTTTCAATAGCCAGTGTCTTCATCACTCTAACAGTGTCAATTCTAGGGTGACTTGCTATTTCTCAGATGAAACAGTCACTTCCTTATCTTGGACTTTTGTAGCCTCTGGCACTGAACTAGGAGCCTTCCCTATCCTGGGAGATTCCTATAATAGATAAACTTCTAGGAAGCCAGGAGGGCAAGGTCACTACATTCAGTTTCCTGGGCCCCCAGAGAATACGGACAGTCCAGTGCTCTACTAACACAGGAACCAAGAACTTCTGGAGGTTATTCCTCAGTTCTATAGGAGGTAAGTTTGGAATTAAATTTAAAAAAAAATCAAAGACTTGTAGCAACGAACTGCAGAGAGGAGGGAGATGACTCCACAGCTTTAAGGCAGATATTGTTCTTCATTGGAGCTTTCTAAATAATGCATGTATATTACACTTATGTCTGTTGCAAAACCTGCCGTGTGGCTGCATTATTGAAGGAGCTGAACTTTGTAATCACAGACTTCTTGCTTTAATTATATTTCATCATTTTTCTTATTGGTATATTACATGTCAACATATCCCCAAATATGATATAAACCATCACTCCCAGATCACATCAACCTAGATATCTATATTAGAATATTCAATGGTACTCTGTGTGGTGAGGCATGCCTGTAACCTCAGCGACTTAAGAGGCTAAAGCAGGAGGATCGCAAGTTCAAAGCCAGCCTCAGCGACTTAGTGAGGCCCTAAGCAACTTAGCTAGAGCTTGTCTCAAAAATAAAAAATAAGCATGGCTATGAATGTGACTCAGTGATAAAGCACCTCTGATTCAATCCTTCTCTCTCTCTTTAAAAGAAAAAAAAAAAAATCCTGGATCCTGGCCTGTAAAAAGAGCTGCTCCATAAATTACACCTGGCCAAGGTGGGAGACTGCATGGAAGATTCTGCTGACAAAACCTTAAGATGCAATAATAACTAAAAACCTACACCATGGAAATTTGTGGCATGCACCTGGATTCATTCTGTGCCAAAGAAAATGAACAGGAAAGTAAGGAAAGTGAAGGAACTAACATGGTTACATCAAGAAGTAATTTTAGGAGCTGGAGCGGTGGCTCGGTGGTTACGGCGCTTGCCTGGCATGCGCAAGTACACAGGTTCAAACCCCAGCACCCACATACACAACTAAGTGTCAGAGCAATAAAAGCCATGTGAAAAACTCAATAAAAATCCCCCCTCCTTCTCTCTTTAAAAAAAAAAAGAAGTAATTTGAATTCAATAATTTGAACTAAATATTGTATACGTCCTACACTTTGCATGAGATGGACATGAATGCCAAGGCAGAGATGAGTCTAAGTGGCAGAAAAGGAAGTGATTCTCTGGAAGAATGGTATTAGCAGGCAACACCTGAAGTTGCTCTCCTCTTTCAGTCACTTCAAACCCTTATAGCCTGCTTCAGGTCAGTCACCCACAGGGTCAATGAGGTCAGCAATGTCTTTGGTCCTCCAGTTGCTTTATATCTGGTTTATCACTGGGAGATATTTCTTTAGAAGTGGCAGCACTGATAAAGCTTCTACTCTAGGGTCTTGGGATCTGCATTGGTCTGTGGGTTTATGGGAAAAGAGTTACCTGAATCAAGGAAAAGGATCTGGCACCAATTATACCTTCTAGTGGCTTCAGTATTGAACTGGCATCTGTCCTTGCTGTGGGAATTGCATTAAATATTGGATATCCCATCAGTACAGCATAAAGTGGGTTATTATGTATCCATTGGCTGATTTCAATCCAAGATGGCTGTTTTCTCACAATGGATCATCACAGTCCTCATTTCTGACATTATCAGTGCTGCTACCACAGTCTTCAAATGTGTCATCCTCAGAGAGTAAAGTTGGTTGAGATTAAAATTTGTGTCAATGTTTGGGACCACCTTACACATTCCTGTCCCCTTAAAGAATGATTACAGTGTTACTGAAGACTGACAAGAATCTTTTTAAAGTTTGGGAGCTGTGGGAGGAAAGTGTTACTTATGCTATAATTGTTTTGTGCTAAATATGACTTGTATCAAAATTAGCTATGTAAAATAACCAGGTTTCCACTGGTTCCTTCTGAGGTCTCATTTCCTTCTGGGCTGTGAATTCCTGTGCATATTTTTTCTATTTTTTGTGTCAGGCTTCAATTCCATAGTGTTTTAATGTTGACTCTGAAGATAATGTCTGTGTTGTGTGTGTGTGTGTGTGTACCATGCACAGCCATTTGACATACCATAATCTGTTTTGTTGGTTTCAAAAATAGTCTTGGTCCAAACATTCATAGGGATTTAACAACAAAAAAAATGTAACTGATGCTTTCCTTGTTGTCCCTTATAGTCATTAGAAATCTGTCTGGCAAATATGATAACATTTTAGAGGGATGAAGTTCTTTGGACAAAGTGAAAATTTCAGTAATAACTTGTTTGCATGAAATCATTGACTATTAGTGCTAATCAGAAGAAGAAAGAGTCTTTTGGTCATCTTGGGTATTTAAGATTCTGGCAGTGTGGAACATGAACTTTAGACAAGTTGCATGGGACAATCTCCCATGTTCATTTGTCTATCTCTTCACTAAATAAAAAGGGCCACAGTTTCTAGGGGAAAAGGAGAACAAAGAAGTTTCAAGGAAAAATTATTATGATCCAGAACTGTGAAAGAAAAAAATAAAGCATTAAAGAAATTTTGATGAACCACATACCAAGAAGGAGGAAAAAGAGAGTGGGGAAGGAAGGGAGAAAGAAAGAAGAAAAAGAGAGAAAGAAAAATGGAGGGAGGGAAAGAAGATATATATTTTGAATATGTTCAGTGAAAGAAAGCATATGTCAAAAATAATCCTTGAAAAAAAGCAAAATATTGAGTGATAATAATATGGATCTAAAATATTACATTTTTAATATCTTAAGATATAACTATTCAAGTGAAAGAAAGTAAAAACTATATTTCTCAAATTTTACTCTCTTCTATAAATGAGATGTTTTTACATTTTCAAAAATTGAGGACTTTCATACAATGAAATGTTACATAGTCATTAAAAAGTATGTACTCATGTATGTTAAAGATAATAAAATCAATCTATTTCCTCTGAGGTCACATTGACCATACTTGGTTTCCATGCCCACCTTATACCTAACATTTGCAAAAATAAATCCTCAGTCATCCTAGGCTGAAAGTTAAGCCAACCTTCCTTCCTGAAGACCAAGAGAGTTTGGCCACAACATTATGGTTCTGTTTGCAGAAAAGATAGGCTGGGTGGACTAACTGCTTAGAAACCAGTGAATAGAGTCAAAGTTCTCTTGCCATAAGACTGCCAAGAATAACCTTCAGATGAACCAGAATGCACACCACTGGAAACCACAGGCATCTCAGTATAAGAAAAGATTAATTGTAGGGTTTGGACAGGGGCTGGGTGACTTGGGGGAGGGTTAAAGGAAGTGGGGCTTTTCTATGGATTGGAGGCTCTCAGGAAACAAGGGCAATTTTAGACTGGGTATCTCAATACACCTTAACTGTAAATCAAGAGGAATAGATGGAGGCCAAAGCTGCAATTGCCACTCATAATAGCCAAGAGAGGGAGTTGTTGTTATCTTTTGGTTTATTTTTGTCTGTGCTTAGAGGAAATTTTTAAGTCTTCTTGCTCCTTTTTTTCCCCCCTCACTTCACCACTGTCACAGAGTGCCCTTGTCCACTGTCAACCTTCTGGGAGATCATTTGTGTCCAACAGAAAACCGTGAACAACTGTGAATGTAAGGCCAGTTCCCTTGTGTCAGGAGCTGCTGTTCTTTTTTTCAACCACTTAGTGGGGTTGAGGTGAGAACTAATCCTAATGCTATTAATTGTACTGAATATTTTTAATGTTTCATGGACCTAGTAAGAGGGACAGACTTGGCAAGATTTCAGTAATGACTATTTTTTAATGTGTTTGTATCTAAATAATGAAACAGTTAATTTTCTCTAAGCAGGAAATGATGACCCTTCTTTCACTCTCTTCTTCCCCTAAAGAATCTCTAGGGCACTTCTCTTTGCAATAAATATGTAGGGCTTTGTTTATTTACTTGGTCTTTTCTAATACTCTCAAACATTGATTTATAGCAGTGGGTTATTTAAGCAGCAAACAAAAAAAAAATGCTTCCCCAAATGACCATTTCTAAGCCAACTTTCTTGCCAGAGGGAATTTGTTTCCCTTTCAGTTGTAATTCTCTCTAAACAAGGTTCTATCAGGGGAAACCTAAGAAACAGCATGTGTAGCCCAGCTCAGTGTGGCTTTATTTCAAGTTTCAGGTCCAATCAGGGCTGAGCTATACAGCACAGAAGCCAATAGAAATAAAAGATTTTAGTCCCACCAAAAGAGCTTCCAGGTCTCAGTGGGCAGCAAAAGGAAGACATTACTTCTCAGAAACAGAACATAAGGGCTTTTCTAGCCCCAGTTCACCTTCAGAGTGCCACCATTCTGCACTCTTTCACCATTTCAGCTTGAGGAATCCAAAATAAGAAGAAAACGTCCAAAGTCACCTGTGTGGTAAGTAATCCTCTACAATCACATGACCGAATTAGAGACAGAAGACGACAGGAGACACAGACAGGCTACCATGCCTCTGGGAAACTGGAGCATAGCTGTGTAAGACCCACCCAGAAGTGGAGAGGCAGCCAGTTGGCAAAGCCTGCCTGTGGGAGGACATGGCCCTGGAGTACCACTATGGGATAAGCTGAGAACTCATTCTTCAGCTTTTCATTGTTCTCCCATTCCCTTCTGCCTGGGCCATCATAGGCCTCTTTTCCAATCCGTGGTCAGTTAGTCAGAACAGGCCTTCCTCTGATTTCTAAACCACAATACCATGACAGCCTTCCAAGAAAAACTTCACGATCATCAGCTCCTGCCTGGTTTCCCTGATTTTCCCCAGATTCTCCCAGCTGGCAAGTGAAGGCACATTTATAGCTCTAGGTGCATTGTTTCAGGAGCAGGAAATACAGCAGCAGCCTCAAAATCCTTGAATTCCCCCTAGTCACAGCTGTCCTTTCTGCCCTCACCCATCCCCCACACTTAAATGTTGATCCAGACTCTGGGACATTCCTTCTGCCTTGGTTCTCCTGCCTTATACTCCCACTACCCCTATGGGACTTTCCTGGGCCCACAGACAACTGATTAGTGTGCAGAGATCATGATAGCCTCTTCTGGGAAACTGAGTCCTCTTTCTTGTCCCTGCCTTTGGCTGGGGACTTAGTTTAAATTAAACTCTCTATCCTCTCCAAAGTCAGACCTTTCACATTTCTTCTGATCTGAACTAGACATCTCCAGTCCTCTGTTCTTTAGAATATTTTGCGCTGATTGGGAAACAATGAAAGTCAGATCCCAGCCTTCACCCTACACACCATAAATGAATAACAGGATGAAATCATGTTGCTACTAAAGGAGGGTGCAGAGTATATGAAATAAAGAGAGTTGGTATGAGTGACAATCTGAGCTCAGTTTCCCCTCAACATTGGTCCTGTAAATGGCCCTAATTCAGCAGGGAGTGATATATGTGAAAGCAAATGCCTGCCTGAAAAATATCAACATATCAACTATCTGATTAATCAGCTTCCCATAATGGTCATATGATAAATATCATTACATATATATTAAAGTTCAGAAAATGTGATCCCTTCTACTATGGAGACTCTTACATCCTCCCACTGAGAGCTAAATCACCATTCCAAGGACTTTGCATTTCTGCTTTCCTTTCTCTGTTCCCAGGATCATTTTGAGGGTTATGAATTTGCCCTTCAGCAGTGATGAATGGAGTGTGGTGCTAATGCTGGGCTGTACCATTATTCATGTCCCCATCCTCTGTCCAGGCCTTTAATTGCAGCATCCTGGAAGTAGAAGCAAAAACTGTATTACAGAGGGAACTTTCATCTTCCTGATTATTATACCTGACAAAAGGAAGGCTTTTCTATTAATCTCAGGTACCTTCCACTAGAGGGGCATCCATTCACTCACCACTTATGCACAGGGACCACACCCAGGCAGCATCACACAGAAACAGAATATGTGGCTCGTGGGATCTATAACTTCAGCCTGAAGAAGCTGAGCTGATAATCATATCACTCCACTGCCACATTCTTAATCGGTCTATTATGGGCATAAATTAAGAGTTTTACTGAAGAAAATCCATGTCCCAGAATTCTTGACTGCCAGGATCCAGATGAGCTCTGCTGAATATAAAGTATCTCACCACATCCTAGCTCTCTCATCACAGTCCATTATAATCCAATTCACGCTTATTCAGAAATGCCCTGGATTTGTCAGAGTCATCTCTTTCCTTCCTTTTTAGTTCTTAAAGTGATACTCAGAAGAGCAAATTCAGTTATACAAATTATATCCAAAGGATATTGGCCAAAGATTTATTGTTCAATATGTGTAATTATAGCGATTTTTATCAAAATTAGCAAAGAGACAGAACAAGTGACAAGTCCATCCGAGCACAATAAAAGCATCAATTTGGGTTACAAGACAGTCCATTACTGTAGTTGATCATGGCTTCTATTAAGTCTTGGAGCTACAAAGGTTGTAACTTTGCCATCTGCTATTTCATCAAATGGTTTGTAGGAAAGCTTCTGGCCTGCAGAAAACAGGACTGCAGCTGCAGGCTTTTTGCTTCTATCTTTTAAAATTAAGACTTTTCAAGAAATTTAGGATCCAATTCAAGCCACAGGAAAAAAGGTATTTTATGCAGTACAGGGCCCACCAGCCCTAGAATTTACAACCAAAAAAAAAAAAAAGTTCAACCATGATTGATCTAGGATTCATTGTATGCTTGGCATTGTCCTATCCACTGTTAATGCCAAGATGAAGGAAATTCAATGGGATCTGGCCCATGAGCTAATTGAGAAGTTCTTGTGGTTGCCCCTTTCCATATGGACAGTAAGCCTCCCTTTAGGTTGCCCACCATGGAGGCCACTGTGCAATCTCTTTGTATCTACAGAGATATTGTTGGTGGAAGTTAGAAGCAGGGTCTTTTCTCCCCTATCTTCCCTGGCTTTCCTTGGATCCTCCCTTTTTGGGGTCCATAATTGAGACTCCCTAGCTCAAACCCAAGTCCTAGAGCAAAGTCAGATGAAGAAAGCCATCTGTCTGTCCCCAGAATCTATGTAAACTATTGCCCCTCAACAGGCAAAACCAAGGTTTCTTTAAATGGCTAAGGTCTCTTCTCAAACTGAAGAGAAAAGACATTGAACCACAGTTTTGATTGACCCATTTATAAAAGAAAGTCAGGGTCATAGAGCAAAAAGGAAATTATGTATCTATAGCAACAAGCCTGATTGCTTTCTGACAATAGGTTCCCTTTGCTTGAGAGCTGAGAATGGAACTGTTCCTTTGACATAGGGGCAACGTTGGCAATACCACCTTGTGGTGGGAGACAGGAAGAGGAAGCCAAAGGAGAGCCATTTGGTGGAAGTGGCCAATAAACTTTGAACAGTGGTTTCCTGTTCCATTCTGTGGTCTCCTTTATGAAATGATGTGTGGGTGTGGGTGTGGATGAATGTGTTGTGCACACACACATCTGCATGTGCTTGTGGAGAAACATACAGGGGAGAAAAGCAACCTGTTAGAGAATCTCTATTCCCTCAAGAATCTTGCAACTTTGTAGGTAAATTGCAATAGTAAAAAACATCATAATACATTTCATAACAAAAGAAGCAAGCATTAATTGTTTACCTAGGAGGAGTAAATACTGTTGAGTGAAAATAGAAAATATGGAAGAAGTGATGATCAAATTGGCTCTTGAAGGATGCGTGGGAAATTCCAGATGCATTAGGGGTTAAGGACCTTTCAAACAGCATAAGTTGCACCTGCTTTGCTTAAGGGAATGGCCCTCAAATTTTAAGTTGCATCAGAGTTACCTAAAAAATTGTTAAAGCATAGATTGCTGGGCCTCATCCCCAGAGTTTGTGATTCAATAGGTATAAAGTGGGCCACAATTTTGTATTTCTAACAAGCTGCCAGGTGATGCTGATGCTGAGAACCACTGTCTTAGGTGCAGGATGAGGAGTAGAGATGGGAAAAAATGTGCTGGAAAACATGCAGTGCCTACATCAAGGGTCCCTGGACTCATGTAGAGACCACTCGCCATCTGGACAGTGAGACCCATGACAGATGTCAAGCTGCAGAGTGCAAAACTAACATTTGTGTTTTAGGAAGGCAACTCTGACAGAAGGGGAGACGGAAAGGGGGGTAGTTACAACACAGTTCCCGTCAGTCACTGGGGAAATAATGAAGTCAGAACAAAGGCCCAGGGGAGTGCAGGAATGTAGAGGATGGATCTGAGGTTACTTACTTGAAAACAAAAGCCTGGCCTCTTGAGCTATGCTTTCAAAAGAGGAAAATAAATCAGCTATTTCCTTTGCCTCTGGAAGCTGTTGTTTGTTCTCTTCCCTTATTAAAATACACAAGTTACATCTTCTGGGAAAGGACACAGATTTTAGTAACATTTACTTAATGGCAGTAATTTATTAACTCTTTTTCCAAGTAAAAGGGAAACATCCTTATCTGGTAAAGTCAGAGTATCCCCTGGGTTTTCCACATGTCAGTTACCCACAAAGTTAAGGGTTCTAGGGAAAGAGGAGGGTAGGATGGGGGACCTGTGTTTGGACAGAGGCAGAATAGACAAGGCTGGAAGAGCAGAGTAGTGATATAGAGTACAAGAGGAGTGGCAAAAATAATAAAAACTCATGCACCTGCATAGAACAGAATGAGAATTTCTAGAAAGCCCCAGAAATATCTGGTAGGTGACTGAATTTCTTCAGAAATATGCTGGCTAGGAGAAATTTAAAATATTACCAGTAAATGTTAGTAAAAGCTAAAAATTATCGATACTTCCTATTTTCACCTAAACTCCCTCAGAAGCAGCATCTGAAACAGAGGCTCACAGATGGTGGCTTATTGAGGAATGGACCTAAAAGAGTAGGAATGATCGTGGGGTCAGGGAGTGGCTCTGGAAAGCTGGGAAAGCCATTACTAGAGCACTGACCACTGCAATTGGCCACTGCTCACTCGATCCCACAGAACACTTATCTCCTGAGACACTTAGGAAATGCATTTTGGAACCATCCAGAGAAAAAAAGGGGGCAGGGTTCATCCGCTGGCTGCCTTCCCACACTGGTCAAGGATTGACCCAAAGGACATTAAATCTCTCACACTTCTGAACTGCACACATAGAAATGCCCACTGCAGGTGTCAGAGAAGCCTTGGCAGGAAGAATGATAAGGAGCTCTCAGGTTACTCCTAAACCAAGTAGGCCAGGTCTATAAGGAACTGATCACCCCAGGCTGGCATCAGAGGTGAGGCTGCCTCTAAGATGTGCACTTGTTCTGGACTAAGGACTCTACTTGCATTCTTCTATTTAATCCATACAATACCCCTATGAGACAGGAACTGCTATCCCCATCCTACAGATGAGCATGAGGGTCAAAAACCCAAGACAAGACTAGGGTTAGAACTCAAATTCCTTTGTTTCTGGTTTCAAAGTCCATGTTTAACCACAGTATTGAATAGTACCCAACATAGTAAAACAGATAGTTGTTCAGGAAGTTCATTTAAGAAATCATATCAACAGCCTTTAAAATATTTAATAATTTTATTTCTGTCCTAGAAACCTGACTTAAGGAAATAATTATAAATGCACACAAACATTGATATTTATCCTAGCCTTATTTATGACAGATTACAAAGATAGATGATAGATAAATAGATGTTCATGTACATATATATGTATATATTCAAATACCTACATAATGAAATATCATGCAATTATTTTTTAGAAGCTTAACATCTCATGCAATGCTCTTCTGTTTATTTGGAAGCAAGGACAGGTTTCCACTATAGTCTGTTCATCATAAATAACTGCTAAACAGAAAAAAAGAAAATCCATATTTCTTGAGTTTTTATTTTAAACCCTAAATTTCTTTTAAATCTGTATTGAACCAAACACAAGGTCCACACTTCTTATTGGAACTATTTTTCTTATTTGAGATTTTTTTCAGATTGTGAGTTTCTTCTATGTGTACAATGACCCAACCACCGGATTAGGAATATTGCTTCTGAGAAAGACCTATTTGCTGATGAGGAAGTCCAATTCCAACTGGAGAAATGTACCTGAGTCCCAGCCTTCTCAGTTTAACATTACCCGTATCACCTAGAAAAACAAATCCAAGTACCCATCTGGGTTGAAGAAAAAGAGTTACTTATGATTTTATAAAAAATGGAATTACATAATGTAAAATTCCAAAAAAAAAAAAGTCAGATGGTGCCACATAAGACATTTTTGCTTCTTTTTCTTAGAAGAAAGGAGTGACATGGAAACTTCTCCTTTTTTTCTACTCCTCTATGTCCAAATTTGTAGGCAGATTATACTATAAGGTCCATTACAGTTAAAGTAGATAGCAAGATAGTACTAATTAAATATTTTATTTATATTTCTGAATGCTTTTTAAATTTATCATAAAAATATATTACATTTATGATCAGTGACATTTTGAGTTAGTTGGCAGAAGGGTGAATGACTGATATTCATCAGGGGCACTTCCAGCACCAATTGGCTTGGGTGGTCTGTCCTGCTCTTCACCCACCAAGCTGTCACTGCAGCTGGGAGAAGTTTTGTGGTCCTTCACAACAATGACTCTTTTGAATCACTCTGCTTGGAACCTGGAGCTGTGTCTCTACTCCTGGACTCCAGAGATATCTCTGCCATTACCCCAGCCTGGCCACTACTCTTTATGTCCCCTGGAGGTTAATTGTCCTAGAATGCTTGAGTTTGAGAAGGTCTTAACTGGGAAGTGACCCTGCTGCAGGTATGACCTGTCCAGGTGAGCTGTCTTTCTCTGTTTCTCCTGCTTTCCTGGAAGTCCTAGAACTCTGCCTGAGTCAGGAGAAGATGAGAAGGTAGGAGAAAGCAGAGTACGTGGGACCTACACCCTCTCACGCTTCATTAATATCTCTAGAGGAAGTTGTACTTTCACACCCTACTTTACCCAATTTCCTCCATTCTAGAGGAGAGATTCTCATTTTGAGATGATTTTCCACCTCTGATTCTACTAATTCCCTCCATTTTTAATGTTTTTCTTTTTATTTTTTCTCTTTTTTAAAAGGAAATGACTGTGTCACTTAATACACCTCTCTCTCAGTTGCTGTGTGACCATTTCCATCTTCAGATTATCTTTGGAATCTATTCTCTCTGCTTCCCTTTTGGAAATAATTCCTGGGAACCCAATACTAGAAGTCTGCTATTCTCAGTCAGAATGATTATGGCCACGTACTTCAGTCATGCTTCAAAAGGCCATTTCGTTCCCTTTTGTCCTTTAATAAACAGTCTCAGTTATTTCATTAAAAGCTGAGCTGCTTGGAAAGATGCCCATTGGAAGGGAGACAGGGCTATAAATTCTGACAATAACCTGAAGCATAATGCAACTTTATCACTCAGTATTAGTGGATATCAAAAGATACCTTGACAAGGGAGGGTACAGGAAGAGTTTCCACCAATGACTATTCTGTGTGAGTGTTACATAGCATATTTTAAACATCATTCCTGTGTTTAGAGTATTTCATACATTTTAAGGTCACCTTCCCAAAAGAGATGTGAAGCCAAACTGTCCACCATCCTTTGTAGTAATATCTGGTAAATGGTTCACAGGTGGTTTTTCAGGGTGGAGGGGGTTGTGGGGGAGCCCTGATTTGGAACTTGCATTTATCAATTTCCATTGTAGAAATATTCTAATGTGGCCTATTTTAAGTTTACAGTTTTAAAATTGGTTTTAATATCCTGAAACTTTACAGCCATCTCTCAAAAGCAGTTTGAGTCAACTTACACATTCCATTGAAAGATTCCACAATCAGACACACCTACAGGAAACTTAAGCTTTGTAGAAAGAAGAAAGAATTATAAGAAAGCAAGCTCCCCATCAACTCTATGCTCTTGCAATGTGTTAGAGGATGCATCCTTTAGGAGTTCGGAAGCCATGATGGTCTTAATGTCTAGTGCAAGTCCTGTTGGTCAATTGCCATGTCTGTTCCCATAGCAATGCAGTGGGTCTCCTTGAATTCTGGTGCTTCTGAGCATTGTACCTTGGAGCCCTCCAACTTGCCTGGAGGTCCTGTAAACAACTTTACTTTCTTGAATAAATATCTTTGGTGCTTCGACTGAATGAAGTGAATTTTCTTAATTGAGAGTAAGAACCCTAGCCTACAATAGTGAGGATATTTCTGTTTCAGGCAGAAATAGATACAAACAGAATTAAATATTGCTTCCATTAAATCTACCTTTAGAGTTTAAGATTTTCTTCATGGGAATGAATTTGGGCTTCTTTCAATATCATGTGCTTCTCACCATTAGTAATAGTGGGCAGAAACAACCTCATCCTAAGATTACTCTGCAGCCTATGATGTAGGAATGCTACAACTTTATATGCAATGAAGCATATAAATAAGAATCCCAAATAGCCGTGGGAATATTGAGAATCATTTCCCTCCACTTCAGTAGGGCCTGTGCTCATACTCCCCAAAATGACTATGGTAAAATCCTCCAAAGAGCAAAGGAGCCATGCAGGACATCCCTCAGGGGCCTATTTATTACTTCTCCCAAATAATCAGTTCCATAAACTTAACCTTAACTTTTATTCATTTTCTGGACCATCTCCCTCTGAAATCCCTGAAATCCTTCTTAAAGGTTATTTATGCCTTTCTGGGCCTCCAAAATCAGAATCTCCAGGATAAGGACTGGGAATATACATTTTCAACTTGTGTTTAAAATTTTTCTGAACTAAATTATCTTACTATCCAATATCACAGAAAAGGAATCCCCCCAATACATACATAAAAATGTAACAGTCTCTCCTAGGTAAATTAGGTAAATAACACATATTACATGTATAGACATGGCAAACATAACATTGCCTTAAGGATGTTTAATTTTAAAAATTAACCTATAGTCTTGAATCAATAAAATCCTTTAAAATGCCTACAGTAGGTGAAGAGGAACTGAAAGGAACCCATTCCATTTTGCTGCAACTCACCATTTTCCCCCTTCTTTCTATCCACGGTCAGAAATCTCCTGTTCCCACAGGATGTACCCAGGTAGATCTTTAAAGCACATTCCACCCAGGTAGTTTCAAGATGCTGCTTTTCTTTTCAAATGCTTTTCTTTTCTTTCCTTGGAGATATAGTGGAGCTACCCATAATAATAACAAATCTTTACAGAGTTCTATTTTTAAGAATCTGTTATAGTTTGGATCTGGAATATTCCCCAAAGGCTCATGAGTTGAAGACCTAGTCCCTAACGGTGGTGCTATTGGGAGGTGGTGAAAACTTTTGGAGTTGGGGCCTAGTTGGAGGAAGTAAATCACTAGGAGCACATCTTTGAAGGGTATGTCTTGTATGCTCTCTCTCACTCTTTGCTTCCTCTCTGCCATGAGGTAAGGAGGATCCTCTGCCACACAATCCTGAACCATCATATTCTGCCTCTCCTCAGACCCAAAACAGTGGAGCCAATCAACCTTGGACTAAAACTTCTGAGATCATGAGCCAAAATAAATCTTTCCTCCAATTGATTTTCTTAGTCATTTTATTGCAATGGTGGAAAGCTGATTAACATTGTCATACTAAGCATTTTGAATGGATTGTTTCATTTATTCCTTACATCTTTATGATATAGGAACAAACATTTTTCCTGCTTTTCTGAAAGTAGCAAATCATCCAAGGTCTCAGTGAGTTGGTGGCAACCATAAGATCTGGACAGTGGGAGCCTGACTTCATCCTATTCTCTAAAGGTCTTCGGCACACTCATAGAGCCCAGCAGTGGTCAGATCAAAGTCAAGTAGAGAAATAAAGGGTGCTTCAGGGAAGCCGCCTGACTTATGCATAAAAATCCCCAGACTTACAGAAAATCTTGGAGGGTTTTACAAGGGGCTGAGTTTCCTCACTAGCTGGTGGGAACTAGTCTATGACATAAGCTTGGGAGCAGGGAGTATGACTTTACCCATTCTGTGACCTGAAGAGCACAAGTCATTCATTTACAATAAAGTGGCTACAGTTCTTATTACACACGATGGATTCTGTCATTGCTATTTGATCCTGTTAGTGACACTTTCCTGTTTCTGTAAACTGTTAGGCACACTGTTTTTCAGGACACAAGCACAGAATCCTAAGGCCTGACCTAAAATGACCTTGAGAAACTGCCAGAACCAGAAGAAGAACCTGGCCTTAAGAACCTAGATTAGAAGCAAGGGGTGGTGTCAACAGATGCAGGGTGGACCAGAATAACAGAGAGACTGGAAACTCCTCAATGACAACCAAGCAGATGCTCTCTTCCTTTACCCACAGCTCCTTTACCACTAGCCAGTGAAGGAGACAGATCTGAGTACGATTCCTGCTTCTTCATGAGCTGACCTAAAATGAAGCCCTTTGTTTTTGCAAAAACGTGTGCTTCTATGTGCACTGGGTACAGAGCCCTTGCTCCATGTCACTGTTGTCCTCACTAAAATCAGTAAAAGAACACCTAATAGGGCTTTTGCTGAACACAGTGGACCCTGGGTGCCTATTGAAGCAGCCCCTGACTGAATTCCATCTCCTCCTTTCATACTTTTGCAGCTTTCATTAGATGAAAGCCCTTCCCTTGAAGCATTGCCTCATGGTCCTGGGTTCAAATCCTAACTGCCACACATGCTCCACAATCACAAGTCGGTCAACTCTCTGCACCTCGGTTTTTCATCAGAAAAAGAAGGATGAAATTCTTAGCTCACAGGAATGGAATGTGAATTAAGTGAAAATAGCATTTAGCAAAGGTTCTGGCAAAGACTGAGCACTCAGTAATTCTTTCTTTTTTTAGGTTCATTTTTTTTATTAGTTCAACATAGTCTTATATATTGAAGGGATTCATTGCTACACATTCATATATGCATATGTAACGATGATGTAACCCGAATGTTACAAAAGCCCTCGTCTCTTCTTAAATCATTCATTCATTAATTCATGTATACATAAGTCCGTTTGACAAATGTTTCTGTATTCTGTGCTTTTGTCCTATGTACACATATCCCCACAGGGATTCTGATTGATGAGGGTTTGGGTATGTGATGTCAGGCCTGTGCTCACCTCCCCTGCAAAAGCAGGAACTGGAAGATGCAGCACCCCAACCTGGGGCAGACTGCTTGCAAGAGCAGTGAGCAGTGAGCCACAAGATCTACAGAGTCAAGCTGTCTCTTCCTCCATGCTCCTTACACTTTCTTTTTAACCAGCAAGAGGTGAGTTGTTTCTTCACATGGAACTAAATAGGAGCATAAAGTTTTTCCCCCATTTATACTTTGTCTGCCATCCCTTTTCCATCTCTGCATCTCTCCCTGGCTCTCTGTGTCTCTCCATACTATTCTATATCAAGACTCTACTCATCACAGAGAAAGGAAAAATCAAGCCCACATCCCAAAGTCACTCTGAAGAGTGAAACAAACTCAGATACAAGACCATGCCTATTCTCATGGATGAGGAGTGCCAGCCCCAGCTCCTTGGGAAAGACTGAAGGAAGTCTTTCTGAAGGAATGTTTTATGGGCTTTGTTTCCTAGTTTTCCTCTAGTGTCTCTCAATCTGTCTTTTATCGTGTATTTTTTACATATATTCATTTGAATAAATGTATTGTTTGATCTTTCTTTGATTTCCCTCTCAGTGGCCAACCAAGAAAATAAAAACTTTAAATGTGTCATTTTAAGCCCTCAAACCACTGTTTGCAATTGTCAGGACTGATAAGAAACAGACTTGTTGCTCTATTCTTTAACTGACATGTTTACCATGTATTGTACTTTAAATATGTAGCTACAAGATTCCCGCCCTCAAATCTCATGGACTACAGCAGTTTGTCAACCTTACCACAACTGACATCTAGGAAGAGGCAATGCTTTGTTGTGGAGAGCCATCCCGCACATGTTCATGCCAGCACCATACAAGATAAGAGCACCAGCCACAACTGCTTTCAAACACTGCCAAATGGTACAAAATCACTTCTGGCTGAGAACCACTGGACAAGATAGGCATGCAATGAATATTTAAAATGCAGTAAGAGAGTGGTAGAAAGTAGAAACCTACCAAGTGCAATGCAAGGAGACGCTACACCAAGACAAGACTACTACAGAGGAGATGAAAACTGAACTGGTCTAGAGCTTTTGCTGTCAGCGATAACTCCTTATTTTGAAACTAGTCTTCTTACATAACAACTGTCCCTTGTTCTAAACTTTCTCATTTGATCCTTTGATGTTAATAAATGCAAAAACCAGTGCTCCATACAAGTATTTCCCAGCTCATATGATAAGGTCTGAATTTACTGCTCTTGATCCCAGTCTTGCAAGAGAGAATGATAAAGGTGAAGAATTCTCTTCTGCCAATAAAGAGGAAGCCCATGGATGGAGCCAGCACTGGGAGAAAATTTGAGGAACAATGAGTGTGTCTTCTATCCCTAAGCATAAGCACCCGATTTTAAGTCTGAACAAGAATTTTAACAGTCTGATATATTTTTCTACTGTGAAATGAAACAAAACTGAGCCACAGAAACTGCTGTTTAAAAAAAAAATGCATGAGTGTAAGCACTGTATTCAATACTTACCCAGAAAACTCTATGCATCCAACCACTACTGTTGACCAGTGGCATTTGCTTTGTTCTCCAGGATTTTCACTGTTTGCTCCAACCTCTCCAGGTTAAGAAAGTTCCTGTTAGCACAGCAGGCACTCACAAGTGTGCAAACCATTCATGCTGGACAGCCACAACATTGTCTCTGTCGAACATCTGCAGAGATGTGTGGGCATCCAGGAGCCCGTTTATATCTCATTGACTTTTATTACACACAGCAAAAATGAAGGGACTGGAGAGAAGTACCTCCAGCACAGTGGACTAAGAACCTCCAAAACCCCATTCCTCCATAAGAGCAATGAGAACACTGGCAAAAGAGGGAAGTTTAAATGAACTTTTTCAGAGCTCCACAAATTAACTAAAGTCTTGCTGTGATCCAAGGAGTATTTATCCAAGAGAAGTGACTGAATCTCGGTTAAAATGAATGAGTTTTGTTGCATTTGAATTTGTCCTATCCATTCTCCCTGTTGCTTTGATAGCCTTGAAAAATAGCCTCAGTAACTATGGACACCAACTGCTTAGCAGTCAGTGGAAAGAGCAGAAAACCTTGGTCGGAGTTTCCTAAAAGGCCATAGAGAATTGCCATTACATGCCCTGTCCAGAATCTCCCTGGGAAAGCCTCATTCATAGGGTTTCTCTTTATTTGACCTGACTCAGAGCTCACTTAGGAATAAAACCCTATTCCCATGGCAGTTATCAAAACCAGTCAGCAGCAATTGTTTGCTATCATAACTACCAGAAGCTGTGAAACCAATTGAGTCAAAAAAGAAAATGGCCAAAAATCTTAAAACAAAAATATGGAAATAAAATATCCATAAGAAGTTTTCAAAAGCTACAAGATATTCCTGGAAATCAAAAAAGGTCATGTATATGTGCAGAGCTTTGCACCAGCCCAGGAAGTAACTAAGACATCAATCTCCCACTTGTGGCTGACTGTGAAGCCCTGGGAAAGGAGTCAGTGAAAGCCAGGGCAGAGCTGTAAACTGAAGCATTGAAAGATGCCCCAACACATATACAGGGCAAAGGACAGATCTATTGGTCAGGAATTTAAGGAAATCACTGCCCAATCACACAACTGACCACTAAGCTAATTCAGTAGAAACTTCAGTGTCAACTAAAATAAAGTATACAGAAAAAAAACATATATATACACACATATATAATTAAACCATGAAAGTTTTTAAAAAATCTTTTCAATAAATATTACAGGAAAATTAAAGAGCCATGCAGAAAAGAGTAAAGTTGGATCCCACTCCACTTCATATACAAAATTTTAATCACAATTGATAATAAATCTAAGTGTAAGAACAAAACCTATAAAACCCTTTGAAAATTGGGGTGATGACTTTCAGATGTCAACTTAGCTGGATTAAGGGCTACCTAGATAGCTGGTAAAGTATCATTTCTTGATGTATGTGTGAGACAGAGGGTATTTCCAGGGGAGATTGGCCCGAGCAGGCCGACTGAGCAGAGATCTACCTTCCATTGCCTGGGGCCCTGGATAAAACAAAAAAGCAGAGGAAAGGGAAAATAACTTCTTCTTCTCCTCCTCCTCCTCTTCCTTCTTCTCCTTCTCCTCCTCCTCCTCCTCC
>PVKS010032768.1:0-22266 GCA_004027875.1 Aplodontia rufa | reverse complement strand
ACACACACACACACACACACACACACATATACATATGCATACATGCAATGCAGTGCTACTCAGCTATTAAAAAGAATGAAATCATGGCTTTTGTTGGTAAGTGGATGAAAATGGAAAAAATTATGCTAAGTGAAATTAGCCAAACTCAGAAAATCAAAGGTCAAATGTTTTCTCTCATATGTGGAAGCTAGAGTAAAACAAAAGAAAGGGTGAGAGATAGTCAGGTCTATATAATAGACCCATCAAACTCAGAGTAACGTACAATCTGGGGGAGGTCTAGTTATGGGAGCACGGAGGATGGAGAGGGAGAAGGGGGATTATAAATACAGTATGGTATATTTTGCACTCCTGAGATGCTTCATAGTACCCATGCAGGCATTCAAATTTGGAAAACACAAAAACAAAAACAAATTATACACACACATATAATTGGGGAGAGATCAGTAGAGATAAGAGACTTGGGAGAGGACTGGGTGGTGGGAGTGCTGGGGAAGGAATAAGGCCAAATTATATTGTCATAAGGTGAGCATGTATGAATGTGTAACAACAAATCCCTTCACTATGTAAAACTATAATACACCAATAAAAGAAATTCAGGTAAAGCAAACAAAAAAGAGGTGGAGTCTGGTGGGAGATGAACAACTCTTTAAGAGAGATTAATGCTGATCTCACGGGAGCCCATGTGAACAGGTGAGCCTAGCCTATAAATGAGAATATGTGAGACTGGCAAGCAGTCTCTTGCACATTCTCACCACTGCAATGCCATCTGCCATGAGGCCCTCACCAAAGCCAACTAGATGCCAGCACCATGTGCTTGAATCTTCAGAACTGTGAGCAAAAAGAACATCTTTTTTTGTAAAGTTATCAGCCTACAGTATTTTATTATAGCAACACAAAATGGACCAAGACAAAGGGCTCATAACAGTGCCTGCTATATAGTAAGTATTAGATGTTTAGACCTCAGAAAATTTAGCTGTTTGCTAGAATTATCCTTTTTTTTTTTCCTTTGGTTCTGTGGACTTAACCCAGGGTTATTTTAACATTGAGTTATATCCCCATCCCTTTTTATTTATTTATTTATTGAGACATGGTCTTGCTAAGTTGCTTAGGGCCCCACTATGTTGCTGAGGTTGGACTTGAATTTGTGATCCTCCTGTCTCACCCTCCCAAGTCAATTGAATTACAGGTATGCACCTCCATACTCAATCTGTAATTATAATTATTGATCATCTATTAAGGTTTATTACCCTTTCTCACCCATGTTTTCCTTGTGCTTATTCTGAAAGTAGCAGTATGATACAATAATTAGTTAAAAGCCAAGCTTCAAAGTCAGGAAAACTTCGATTTGAGTCCTGGTTCTACCACTTAATAGCAATATTATCTTGGAAAATAACTTAACCTCTAAATTTCTTCAGCTATAAAATGGGAATAAAAACAATATCTATTTCATCAAGTGGTTGTGAAAGTTAAATGAAAATGAATGTCAACTACTTCACATAATACCTGGCATATATAGTATGTGCTCAGTAAATCTTCACTAAAAATGTCTTCCTTTTTTCACCCCTTAGAATTCTGGTAGGTACAAGCTGGACTAGGCAACTCACAGACAAAGTCTTATGGGATTATGACTCTTTTGGCATATATCTTTAGTTATATACCTCTCTCCATATTTGCAGATGCTCTGTGATTTGTAGACAGATCCTTCTTTAAACATTCCTCATCCTTTCTTTTCTCCCTAAATTGTTCATATTACATAAAAAAAAAAAAAAAAAAGAACGTAAACCATTCTTTTTTGGAGCCTACAGTCATGACATTAGACCCATATTTTTTTCTGGATATATGCTTTCTAAAACACAGAATTCATACTCAGTAAATTTTTTATTGTTATTACAAGGTGATTTTTCCGTCAAGAGTCTATCCCTGCTACTAGCCAAAAACTTGTAAAAAATAAATCCAGAAGAATGGTTCTCTCCATTGTTTCCTTTACCTCTTAGGGGACCAAATCATTGATAAGTCAAAATTTTCATCACACACTCTTAAAACTGAGACTTCTAACAGATATCTAGATGATTACAGAACACACTACTGCTACACACTACTGTTTCTCCCAAGTTTTTTTGTTTATTTTTGTGTTTTGGGATTTTTACCCCCTTAATGGTACTGGGGATCAAACCCAGGGTCTCATACATGCCAAGCATGTGCTCTACAATCAAGCCACACCTTCAGCCCTCTCTGTAAGTTTTATAAACTTGTATTAGAAACCATCATCTACAGTCCCTATCATGCTGAGATTCAGATTCTTTAAGTAATTTTTATATTGGAACATCACTTTTGCTCCTTTCTTTTTTTAGGAAGAGCCTCTTACTATGTTTTTCTCCAACATGGTGGTTTCTACATCCTTTTCTTTGTCTCATCTCTTCTGTGTGTGTGTGTTTATGTGTTGGTGTGTGTTAGTCCTTCTTAGCTTTCGTTACTGGATATTTCTTTTCAACAAAGCATACCTTCCAATGGCAAGAATTCTTTCATGAATATCATCCTACCACTTTTTGGTGATAGGTATATTATTCTTAAATATTAAATTTTCTTTTCTATCTATATTGCATTGGTATACAAAAGCATTTGTATACACAAGATATTGTTCTCAATTTTGTTCCTTTTCTTTCTACAATATGATTTCTTCCTGTTATTTGTTTTTATAATTTTATCTGAGTTTATTTCTCCTTCTCTACTAATAAATTTAATAAGCCTCTAGACTCTCATTACTAAAAGTTACTCCACCAGGAGTAACTAACAGCATTAAACAGCACAGTTCAATAAACCAAATGCTCTTCTGATATAATCCAACTCCTAATTGCCATATCTATCCTTGTGTTCCAATGTCAAAAACATCAAATGGGGATAAAAAGACCTATCTATGCCTGCTCTGTACAACTTTAAAATCCCTAGATTTTGTCTAAATATTTCTTCAAAATATTTAAAAATATTTTCACTTAACATGCAAACATTAAGACTGCAAACACCAAGTATATTTTACTCACTACTACCCAGTGCCTAGTACCTATCAGTTCAGAGGACTTAGACATTAGCCTATGGACCAGATCTTGCCCACTGTTTCTGTTTGGTTCACAGACAAAAGTGTTTTTTTATATTTTAAAAGGTTATTTTAAAAAAAGGGAGGTGGAGGAACTTGGGTGTACTTCAGTTGTAGACTGTGTGCTTTGCATATGAAGGCTCTAAATTTATTCCCCAACACAAAAAGAAAGAAGAATATGTGATAGAAAAACAGATTTACAACAAATATAATTGGAAATCATTGCAAATACAAAAACACACAATAAATCATTCCTTGGCTTTTGTTTTCATTAAATTCTGAAATAAACAAAAAGTCTTCATTAGCATAATTTAAAGATTTTTCTTTTGGTAACTGATCTATTCTAGAGTCACAGGTGCTTCAAAGAGAACTAAATTTAAACCTTAGGAGTTCGTTCTTTCTCTAACAACCCTAGTTAACAAAAGTTTAGTAATCAGCAAAATGTCACCCACTGTGGCCTTAGAGATGGCAGCAGCGACTGCAGGGGGGTGCTGAGCAGTACTGAACAAGAAATCTCTCCATGAGTGCTGGACACCAACGGTGGGAGAAGTGCCTTACTGTGAGGTGGATCAGCAGCAAAATTTCTCTCCAAATTCATTACCATCCAAGGAAGGAAGTTTAGTAACACAAAGTCACAGTCAAGTTGAAAGTTACACCACCACTGCCAGCTCTCTAGCCAGCAGGCAGGGAATTAGCCCGGAGGGGAGGAACCTGCGCACAATTAACTCAGACACTGCGGTGAGTGGTGAGCACACAACAGAACCTGGGTGCAGGACCCCTGTGCTCCCAGACTGCAGCGATCAGCGGCCCTGGGTCTGCTTTAATTCATACAACTTAGAGACCCTAAATCTGATCAAGTGAAGAAGTAGAGCTGCAATGCCATCTTGAAACCTCCCGGAGGGCAATACTGGACACTGCTTTGTCAAAAGTAAAACCAAAACCACCAGCTACAGAGCAGATTAGGGAGCTCAGGCTAGAGAAGTAGCTCCAAATCCTCAGTGTTTTGTCTGCCCTGAGGGCTGTGTGGGACTGGCAGACCCATTGGAGGCTTCCCACCCGCCCCCTTACACGCCCAAACTGCAGAAGGAGTCTGTGAAAAGGCTCTGCTCACTAGGACCTAATCAGCCAGGGAGATCTTGGGATGCAGGTCCAACAGACACTGCCTGAAACTCTCAGACAAGACAGTGGCTAGCGTCAGCCTCAGGGACCTACGAATAAAGGGGCCACCTGGACTCAGTGCCTTCCTCCACTTTCAGACCCTCTCTGATTTCTGTGTATAAATGTGATCCATAGGTCCCGGCCTCTCCAAGTGGGACAGGGCTTCCACATCCCCTAGTGGTTGCATCTGAGACCTCCACAAACACTGGTCTAGCTGGGCTGCTGTCTCCTTCGCACCTGCCTCCCCTTGCTGGGATTGTGACTGCCATCATCTCTTGGGGCCACTGAGTACCTCAAGACATCCAAGAGTGGGGCAATAATGATCCCAGGGGAGCTCAGTCCAGGCCAGCCACTCTCCTTGGAACAATAAGAGTTCCTTATAGGTGCACCAGGATCCACAAGACTCCCAGCAGCTCCTGGGTCCCCGTGAAGAGGGACAGGAGTTTGGGCAGGCAGACACTAAACTGCCCAAGAGTGCAACTGGTGGCCCTGATGTCTGTTCTCACAGGAAGCAAGGAAGGTATTTGCAACCCCTCTACAGGAGAAAAATACTGAGGCCTCCTGGGAATCTCACTGTCAGATAAGATCACCAACACTCATTCCTTCCAACAAACTCAACTGGGAAGTGACTGTACCTAGAACTCATGTATGAACACACTCCCCCTCAAGGTCCTGCTAAACAGAATAGAATGCCTTGAAAACGGATGTTTGCTTGCTAACAAAGTATAGTGTGAGAACTCCCATGGAAGAAAAATGCTAATCCAATTGCTCCTATAGATTCTAATCAATGCTGAAATAGCCACAGTTGACATTGTCTGTTGTATGCATTGACTGCACTTATTGACTTCTACCCCCATCCCCTTAGGTACTGGAAAACCTAAAGGTCCACAATACTTCACTGTTTGGAGTACCAGCCATTAAACTGTGCTACCCAAATTGTACCCCAGCCCAACAAAGCAAAGAAATGTAAGTTCCAATACCATCAGCAAAGCCCCCAAGACAATTATTCACTATTGTTCCTCAAGTCATACCCCCTTTAACTGAAAATGAGGAAAGGGGAAAACACCTCAACTCCACAGCTCTCCATCCAAGGATTCCATGGTCAGGGTCCTAGATGAAAACCTAAAATATTGTATCAACAATATGATTAGTAATTCAATCAAACAATTGAAAGAACATTTAAGAAAAGAGATAAGAGAGCAATTTCCAGGAGATGAGAGACCACATATATAAAGAGCTAGACATTCTGAAAAGAGATATAGCAGAGCTCTTAGAATTCAAACATACTGTCAATCAAATCAAAATCTCGTTGGACGATACTAATACCAGAGAAAACTCAACAGAAAATAGAACCTCAGCTCTCGAAGAACGAACATCAGATAACGAAGAAAAGCTGAGCAAAGTAGAGTTCAAGGAGGACAGACAAGAAAAGAAACTTATTGTACATGATCAGAACTTTCAAATAGTATTTGACGAGATGAGAAGAAATAACATGAGAGTAATTGGGATTGAACAAAACTATGAACAACAAACAAGGGACATTAAGAAACTTCTAAGTGAAATTGCCAAGGAGAATTTTCCCCATATCAGAACTGAACCAGCAAATCAAATTCAAGACGCCTATAGAACACCAAACAGTCTTAACCAAATGAGAAACTCACCAAGACACATCATCTTTAAAATGAATAACAGAGAAATAAAGGAGAGAATTCTAAACGCAGCTAGGGAAAAATACCAAATCGCATTCAAAGGCAGACCAATTAGGATTACTACAGATTTCTCAGATCAGACAATAAAGGTCAGGAGAGCATGGAATGATATTATTCAAACTTTGAAAGAAGATAATTTTCAGCCAAAGATAATATACCCTGTAAAGCTCAGCTTTAAAGGTGACAAGGAAATTAAATATTTCAATGATAAATTCAAGCTAGCAAGATACATGAACACAAAGCCTACACTACAGAAAATTCTCAAGGACGTACTTCATTCAGAGGAACACACTAACTTCCAAAACCTTTAAACAAAATAAAATCAATAACATAAATCACACCAAAAGATATCCAAGATGGTGCAATACAGAGCAATACTCACAATGTCAGGGACCCAAATTCCCATATCTATTCAAACTCTGAATGTGAATGGACTCGATGCCCCAATCAAAAGAGACAGATTGGCTTACTGGATCAAAAAACAAAATCCAACAACATGCTGCCTACAGGAGACACACCTCACAATCAAAAATAGACACAGACTGAAGGTGAAAGGTTGGCAAAACGTCTAACAGGCTTGTGGTCCAAAAAAGCAAGCCTGCGTTGCAATCCTAGTATCCAATAAAGTTAATTTTGACCAAAAACTCGTCAGAAAGGACAAAGAAGGTCACTATATCATAGTAAAAGGAACAATTCATCAAGAAGACATAACAATAGTTAACATTTATGCCCCCAATTACAACCCTCACAAATATTTGGAAAAAATACTCAAGCATATTAAGCCCTCATCAATCTCAACACAATAATACTGGGGGACTTTAATACACCATTATCAACAATAGAGAGATCATTAAAACAAAAAATCAACAAAGATATCTCTAACCTAAACAACTCTATTAATCAACTGGATTTAACAGACATTTACAGAATATTCCATTCTAAATCGGCTGAG
The DNA here is from genome assembly GCA_004027875.1 of Aplodontia rufa. Taxonomy (NCBI): domain Eukaryota; kingdom Metazoa; phylum Chordata; class Mammalia; order Rodentia; family Aplodontiidae; genus Aplodontia; species Aplodontia rufa. Next base: position 15,356 of record PVKS010032768.1, on the reverse strand, counting down.
TTTACCTTCTTCTCAGCAGCTCACAGATCCTTCTCCAAAACAGACCACATCCTAGTCCACAAAGCTAACCTTAACAAATACATAGAAGTTGAAATAGTTCCATGTATCCTGTCAGACAACAATGTTATGATCTTAGCAATTAACAGTAAGAAAAACACTGATACCAAAACCCAACAAAGACATATCAAGAAAAGAAAACTACAGCCCAATTTCCCTTATGAACACAGACGCGAAAATCCTTAATAAAATTCTAGCTATCCGGATCCAAAAATACATCAAAAAGATAATACATCATGATCAAGTGGGCTTCATTCCAGGAAAGCAGCGCTGGTTCAACATATGCAAATCAATAAAAGTAATTCACCACTTTATTTTTATTAAAAATAAAAATCATAATTATCTCAATTGACACAGAAAAGGCCTTTGATAAAATTCAGCACCCATTTATGCTAAAAACTCTGGAGAAGATAGGGATCAAAGGAAGATATTTTAATTATGTAAGAGCCATTTATGACAAACTCATAATCAACATTATACTTAATAGTGAAAAACTGAAACCATTCCCACTAAATTCAGGCACAAGACAAGATGGTCCACTCTCACCACTCTTGTTCAATATAGTCCTTGAAACCCTAGTCAGAGCTATCAGAAAAGAGAAGGAAATCAAAGGAATTCAAACAGGAAAAGAGTCAAGCTATTTCTATTTGCTGGTGACATGATCCTATACATAGCAGACCCAAAAAGCTCTATCAGAAGACTACTAGAACTTAGAAATAAATTTAGCAAAGTGGCTAGTTACAAGATCAACACTCACATATCAACAGCTTTCCTGTATTCCAGCAGCAATTCTGCCAAAGAAATCCGGAAATCTGTCCCATTCATAATAACCTCAAAAACAATAAAATACTTGGGCATCAATCTAACAAAGGATATAAAGGACTTCTACAATGAAAACTATCTAACACTAAATACGAAATTGCAGAAGACCTGAGTAGATGGAAAAACATTCCATATTCTTGGTTAGGCAGAATCAATATAATCAAAATGGCCATTCTACCGAAAGCCCTACACAGATTCAATGCAATTCCCATCAAGATACTAATGACATTCCTCACAGATAGAGAAAAAGCAATTCTCAAATTTGTATGGAATAACAGAAGACCCAGAATAGCCAAAACATTGCTAAGCAAGAAAGAAGAACCAGGAGGTATCATAATTTCTGACTTGAAATTACACTATATAACAGCATGGTATTGGTATCAAAACAGAACTGGAGACCAATGGAACAGAATAGAAGATACTGAAACGAACCTCCAAATCTTTAACCATCTGATATTTGATAAATGGGGCAAAAGCATAGTGTGGAAGGAGGACAGCCTGTTCAACAAGTGGGAGTGGACAAACTGGACAGCCATATGCAGACAACTGAAGTTGGATCCTTACCTCTCACCCTACACAAAAAAAATCAAATCAAAATGTTCAAGGATCTGGAAATTAAACTAAGCAACTTTACAACTGCTTGAAGAAAAAGTAGGATCAACACTACACGACACAGGGGTCAGCATCGCCTTCCTTAACAAGATTTCCATAGCACAAGCATTAAAACCAAGAATAAATGAATGGGAAGCCATTAAACTAAAAACCTTCTGCACAGCTAAAGAATTAGTCAAGAGTGTCAAGGCAGAACCTATAGAATGGGAGAAAATCTTTGCCTGCTATACTTCGGACAGAGGGGTAATATCCAGAATATACAAAGAACTCAAAAAACTGAACACCAAAATCATAAATAATCCAATCAATAAATGGGCAAGGGAGCTAAATAGAAATTTCTCAATGGAAGCAGCCCAAAAACCCATAAATATATGAGAAAATGCTCTACATGACTAACAATCAGAGAAATACAAATCAAAACTTCACTGAAATTCCACCTCACTCCTGTCAGAGTGGCAAAAATGAAGAATATGAATGATGAAAGATGCTAGAGGGGCTGTGGGAAGAGAGGAACACTGTCACATTGTTGGTGGAAAGCAGTGTGGAGACTCCTCAAACAACTAGGGCTGGAACCGCCTTATGACCCAGCGATCCCACTCCTGGGTATTTTTCCAAAAGAGCTAGAATTGGCTGTATTACAGCAATACAGCTTCATCAATGTTTATAGCAGCTCAATTTACTATGTTAAACTATGGAACCAACCCAGATACCCCTCGCTGGATGAGTGGATTCAAAAACTGTGGTATATACAATGGAATTCTACTCTGCTATTAGAGAGAAGACATTATGCCATTTGCAGCCAAATGGATGGAGATGGAAAAAATTATGCTAAGTGACATATCCCAAACTCAGAAAATCAAGAGCCCAATGTTTTCTCTCATATGTGGAAGCTAAAATACAATCAGAAACAGACTGAAAGTAGGCTAAGCTAATAATAACCTCAACATGGGCGAATTTTTACAAAAGCAGGGGGAACCCAGCCTATGAAGCTGAGAAATGAAGGGAGGTGGGGAGGAAGGAAGATGGGGAGGAAGGGAGGGAGGGAATAGGAGGGATATCAAGGCAGGCGAAGGGAGGGAGTAGCAGGGTTATCAACCCAGTGGGAAACCTTCGACTTCCATGAGAAGCCCAACTAATACCAGGGTAAAGTAGGTGGAAACACGGGATGGGGACGGACCCAAAGATGGGAGACCATGGAATGGCATCAGCCTTGGCTTGCTCTGTCATTATGCATGTGTTCATGATTGTATGGCCATGATTCCCTCCTAAATGTAAGACTATCTTGAACAAATTTAAAAAAAATATGCCACCCACTGTAAGGTATCAATTTACGGATGTGTCCCCTCATATCCTTTCTTTCCATGCAGCACTAAGTAGCTAAGCACTCAGCAACACTCCACAACATTTTACTCATCTGTTCCTATTTGACTACATACCTAATTCTTCAAAATTTAATCATGTAGAATGTTTCACAGGCCTGAAAAAAAAACTCTGAATACTAAAAAAGGTTTAACCCAAACACAAAAGTCATATTCTAATATAAAAGAGCAGTATTAAACCTATACACAGCACTGTCTACTAGAAGCACATGCAAAGGTGTACCTGAAAGTGCTGCTCCATCACTTGAATTTTCCCCTGGTCTGGACACTTTTTCAGAGCTCGATCTGCATAATGGAATAGAATTTCTACCATCTGTAAGGAAAAAAGCCTGACATAGAAATCAAAATACAACTCCAAAGTTTTCCAATATTTAGGCCTCCTAAAATAATATAGAATCAGGCTTTGCTATTTAGTTAAAAATAAAATTAGAATCTTTAGTGGCTTTATTTCCTAAATTGTTTTATTGTTTTTAATCCTAGGGTAAAGTCTTTCAGCATTAGGGCTAGTACTAATTTCCTAATCTCTCCTAAAAAAAAAAAAACATATATTTTTTTTTCCATGTTCTAGATCTTGATACTATCTACACTGCTCAGGAAATAGGGAAAAAAAATGAAGCTAAGTTCTTCAGTAATCCTCTGATGCCAAGTTTTTCTCTAAAAAGCATGGATGAGCAAATCATTCATGAATCCAGATCCCAAGGTTTTCCTCTTCCTTTCTGCTATATTTTGACTATTGCGTTATTTTGTTATTTTCATAAGAAAGTGAACAAGGGTGCCTGATAAGAAAGAAACTTAAAAAGCTTTTAAGATGATGCCACAGAATTATAACCTGATCTGTTTTTATATACTCCCTCCACAACTGTAGCCAATTACCTAATATCCAAAATACTAGTAAATATGAAAAGCAAATCTGTACTTTACCCTAATGAAAACATTAAAGTACTCACCCGATCTGCAACAACAGCCTTTCGTTTATTGGCATCTCCTGATAATCCTGCAGAGAAACAAAATCCAACATAAAACAAAAGTTAGCCTGTCTTCAGGAATAAACCTGTGTTGTGGTCATCTTTTCACAGCCTACATTAACAAAAGATACAATTGTAAAAAGTCTTGGTATCAAAATATTGTGTAACAGGAACATCTCACATCTACTGGACCAGACAGCTTATCATTGGACTTCCCCTTTTTGTTCTCATAGTAAATTGTCCTTACGAAAGAATTTTAAGAAGTGACATAGAAATTTCTACACCTTCTATTTATTTACTTACCCACTACTGCTTTTGCTTTTCCTTCATGGAATGACCATGCAAGAGCCAAGGCTTCTGTAAGACACTCTTGTTTCAGGAGATGATCCACTCTCTAAAATGAATAAATAAGAGAAGCTAGATTCCTTTGTCTAACCAACTACCAGTCATGTTTCTATTCTACCTGCTACCTTTCCAGAATTTGCTGCTTGAGAGCTAAAATTATTTCAATAACATTGAAATATTTATTTCAATGTTGTACTTTCTCTACAGGATCATCAGGAGATGCCAGTTAATACTTTATTTCTAAGAAACATAATTTCTTGGATAGTACTATGACTCTAGAGGATAGTATGGACAATCACAGGACCTAAATATGAAAACAGGAAACAACAGGAATGTCACTGTAGCAGAAATGGAGAGTGTTTATCACAACATCTATTCAATCCCACCTCCTTAGTAACAAATCCAAAGTACATTTGATACAGCAAGGCTGGACCAGCTAAAGGAATTTCCAAGACTCCCTTGCAGCTACTTGAGGCAATGGCATTGAACTCTAATCAAAGATGAGTGGTAGTATCTTCTGATATATATACATGATGTTGCCTTAAAAGATAGCCAGGCTTTATTTTTTTTTTCTTTCCTCCTTCCTAGAAGACAGACAACAGCTGGAGCTCTAGCAATCATAATGGACTATAAAATGACCTTGAGACTAGTATTCACATACAAAGATGGTAGAACAGGCAGCATGCCTTAGACCATAGGGTTCCCATACTAGTCACAGATTACCTACCACCAGATTAGTTTTATTTTAGAGAGAAACCTTGTATGCAAGCCACTATTATTGTGAAATTCCTGCTTCACGTAGCCAAATCTAACTCTAACTATACAATAAGTTTTAGCAAATCAAGTACCTAACAGTTATAAGTAGTTTTTATGTATACTTCTGAAATTAAAAAGCACCAATCTAGGCTGGGTGCAGTGGTGCATGCTTATAATTCCATTGACACAGGTGACTAAGACAGGAGGATCATGAGTTCAAAGCCAATCTCAGGAACTTAGCAAGATGCTGTCTCAAAAAAAAAAAAAAAAAAAGGATAAAAAGGGCTGGGGATGAGGCTCAGCAGTTACATGCCCCTGGGTTCAATTCCTGGTACCAATTAAAAAAAAAAAAGGCACCAATTCTCTGCTTACAATCTTCAGAGAAGTCAAAACAAATTATTAAGATGCTCTAAAATATACGATTGCTTTGAACTTACCTCTCTCCAGCTCCTTAGCATCATAACATAAACAGACTAGAAAATTAAAGAGAAGGAAATTAAAATAATCATCTTTAACAGACTTATTTAGGAGACACAACTGTCCCAGTCCCACATCTCATTTTAGATCTCTTTTAGTAAAAACATTTCACACTACAGTTAGAAGTATATCTCTGAATTTACTAAAGGGTCTTTAACTACTCACATTAAAGAGTAAATCAAATATTTAAAGGCCAATAGAACTACAAAGAATCAACTTCATAGACAACGAACAAGGAAAGTTCAAGCTTATCTCCCTTTATTGACTTGGCAATATTTTTGTTGAATTTTAAGAATGAAGAAATGTTTCTCCATTGTAAGAGTTGAAAAATAAAATACATAAAAGCACAGGAACAAACTGATACACAGAAAGTTTCTATTCCTATGAGTCTACTCCAAGTTAAATGCCTCAATGCATTTTAATATATCCTAAGCTGATCTAAGCTAAAAACCATCTTAATTATATGATAAATATACATATTTCAAGTATCTTCCTGGTCATTAAAACAAATGTCAAGGGAGATTATGAAAGCATATCCCTGAGTCAAGATAATAAGCATCCTATTAGCACCTAAAAAAGAAGTAAAAATAGGTCTACATGTGGAGGAAATTAACAATCATGCCTATGTAAACATTAAGGGTTGTATCAGTATTCACTTTGCAACATGATGCCCTCCACCAGCAACCTCCATCTGCCCCAACTATCCTGATAACACACAAATACCAAGTCAAGAGTGAAAGAGCTTACTTTTGTCCCCAAATAAAAGATCTGACCACCATAACTACTGATGGATTGATAACAAGCCTTCTCTCCAACCAAAGCCTGTTAAATAAAAAAAGTAAAAATTTCATGCATTATAAAGTTTCATAAAGTTTTAAAGAATATCAACCACAGAGACATTTTAAGTCAACATAGTTTTATCATAAGTGAGTGGGGAAAAAATATCAATCAACTTCCAGTTTGACAATGGAAGTGACACATAGATTAGAAAAGATAATTCTCTGCTTACATAAATAGCCTGTTTATTTTTCAGAATAATGTAAGAAAGGGAGGAAACATGCCAACTTGCACATCTAAAGAACAGCTGTTTCAACCTGTGTCTTGTGGGATGGCAAGTAGTCACTGCTTCTGGCAAGGAATAGGGCCAACTACAAATGGTACCTTCAACGTTTTTGAAATACACATCACATAAAACACAAGAGTAAACAGGAAGACAAAGTACTACAGTCAAGCACAGCCCAGGAAAATAGAAAAAAAGCTCACTGATAAATCTGAGTCCCAAATTTTGGCTCTGCCACTTACTGGGTATGACAGTAAAAAAGTTTCAAACCTCTGACATTCACTTTTCCCATCTCTGAAAAACCCTGAACATTTTTATGAGATTTAAATATGATAATATTCAAAAATCTGCCAAAATATATGTGATAAATAGCTAGTACCGATGATGTTTCTCTTTATTTTGGGAACTTAAAATGTATATAAAAGTAGAAAGTATGATATGATCAATCCCTGAAAGTACTCATCAACCAGCTTCAACAATGATCAACTCGTCACCAAACTTGTCTCATCTACTTTTCCACAACTGCAACACAGTATAGTGCTGAAGTGAATTCCACATTCAGAATACTTCATTTTAAAAAATTCAAGTTATATATTTTTAAAAAATGAGTCCTTCTTAACATGATCACGATTCCATTAACATTAAAAAAGAAGTAATCATTCCTCAATATCAAATATCCAATAAATGTTTGGATTTCAAACTGTCTAGTAAATGTTGAATATTGAGGTTTTTATTGTTTTGTTTTTGTATATTTTATTTGTCTGAATCAAGATCCAAACAAAGTTCACATGTTAGAGCTAGTTAACATGCCTTTTAAGTTTCTTTTAATCTGTATGGTTTTGCCTCCAATTTCTCAAATCTTTATTTCCCTTGAAGCTTATTTGTTGAAAAAGCTAGTTTCTATAGTTTCCTGATATTAGATTTTGCTGACTGCATCCCCATAGAACTGTTTAACATGTTCCTCTGTCTTCTATATTTTCTGTAGAGAAGACTTAATCATAATCAGATTCATGATTTATTTGTTTAGCTGCAGGATTTTTGTAGTTGCCCTTGATTATGAAGTTAAAGTTTCCCTTCCCCCCTCCCTTTTGTTACTGGGAATTGAATCTAGTGATGCTTCACGACTGAGCTACATCGCTGGTACTTTCTATTTTTTATTCTGAGACAGGGTCTTGCTAAGTTGCTGAGGTTGACCTTGGACTTGTGACCCTCCTGCCTCAGTCTCATAAATTGCTGGGATTACAGGAGTGCTTCATCATTCCTGGCTTTAAATTCCTGTTTACTGTTAGTTTGTTAAGAGGTTTTTTTGGCTTTGTTTTGTTTTTTAAATCAGGAATATATATTGAATTTTGTCAAATGCTTTTCTTGCATCTACTGATATGATCTTATGGTTTACTATTTCAACCTAATAATACAGTAATATTGATTTCTAAATGTCATACCAGCTTGCATCTCTTGGATAAACACCATTTGATCTTGATTTACTATGCTTTTTTTCATTGCTCTACTTGCTAATATTTTTAAAGGATTTTTGCTTCTATGCTCACAAGAACATTGGTTTATATTATTCTTTTTTTTTCAAGACAGATATCTGTTTTTTCATCTGGCCTTTATTTCTCTGACACTTAGTTCTGTACGTGATGCTGGGGTTTAAACCTGGGTCCTTGTGCATGCCAGGCAAGCACTCCAACTGCTGAGCCACCATTCCAACCACTGAACTACCACTCCAGCCCCAAGTTCCTTCTTAGGCCCTTGGTTTTATCATCAGAATTAACTTAGCCTCATTAAAATGAGTTAAGTGAGGGCTATAGTAGTGGCTCAGTGGCAGAGCACGTACCTGGCATGCATGAGGACCCAGGTTCAAACTACTGCACCACTTACTCAACTATGTGTCAGAAAACAAAGACCAGATGAAAAATAAAATTGATTCTCTTTCTCTATTTCTCTTTTTAAAAAGAAAGAAAGAAAGAAAGAAAGAAAGAAAGAAAGAAATTAGTTAAGTACACCTTTTTCCTCTATTTTCTAAAGAGTTTTGTGTAAAAATGGTATTATTCTTTCCTTAAGTGTTAAGTGAAGCTACATGGGCCTGAAGTTTCTTTGTAGGAAGATATTTTTCATTGCAAAATTGAGCCAGGGATATGGTAGCACACACCTATAATCTCAGCTACTTGGGAAGCTGAGGCTGGAGAATTCCAAGTTCTAGACCAATTTGAGCAACTTAGCAAGATCCTGTCTCAAAATAAAACAAAAAGGTGAAGGTGTATATACAAGGAGTATATACAAGGAGGAGTATATACAAGGCCCTGGTTTCTATCCCCAGTACCAACTCTGAAGGAAAAAAAAAAAATCAAAATTAACTTCCTTAATAGATGTTTGTCCCTTAGCTTTTTTATTTCTTTTTGAGTCAGTTTTGCTTATTTGTGTATTTCAAGGAATTTTTCCATTTCAGATAAATATGTAGCATTCCCTGGCATAAAATTATATACATTTCCTTTTTAACAGCTATAGAATCTACAGAAATGTCACTTCTCTCCTAATATTGATTATCTGGGTCTTTTTTTCTTGATTAGTCTCACTTGAGATTTATCAATTTTATTCATCTTTCAAAGAAATAAGTTGGATTTATTTGATTTTCTCTATTGCTTGTCCATTTTCTATTTAGTTGACTTGTGCTCGTTTCTTCCTTCAATCTATTTTCTTTTGCTCTTTTTATTTCCTTAATTAAGGTAGAATTTAAATCACTGATTCGATATCTTTCTTCTCTCCTAATGTAAGTACTTAATGCTATAAACTACTCTTCAAAGTTGATTTAAGACTGGGAAAGTAGCTCAGTGATGAGCACTTGCCTAGCACACATTAGGCCTCGAGCTGGATCCCCAAAAGAGACAAAAATAAAAACAAAACAAAATCCTTAATTTAACCATAAACCACAGATTTTTAATGTTATATTTTCATTTCCATTTTCATTTCCATTCAGTTAAAAATATTTTCTGTGTTCCTTTGTGATATTCTTTAACTTCTAAATATTTAAGTTTTCTCTAGGTTTAACCTGATTATACCATCTTTTCTGATTTGTGGAATTTATATTATGGCCTATCACATAACCTACATTTGTGAATGTGCCATGTGCACTTGGAAAAAAACTGCAATTTTCTTTTTTTCAGGGCTGAGGACCAAACTCAGGGCCTTCCGCATGCTAGGCAAGCACTCTGCCACTGAGCTAAATCCCCAACCCCTGCAATTTGCTTTTGTTGAGCTGAGTAGTCTATAAATGTCATCAGCTAGGTCAAGTCAATAGTCATGTTTTTTTCTATACTCAGCAATTTTTCTGCCTACTTATTCTATTATTTCTGAGAGAAGAGTTTTTAAAATTTCAACTATAGGGGCTGGAGCAGTGGCTCAGCAGTTACAGCACTTGCCTTGCATGCACAAGTCCGCAGGTTTGAACCCCAGCATCACATAAGTGTTAGAGAAAGGGAGGCTATGTGAAAAACTAAATAAAATTGATTCTTTCTCCCTCTCTTTTTCTCTCTGTCCCTCTCTCTGTAAAAAAAAAATTAAAAATAAAATAAAATTTCAATTGTAATTGTGGATTGTGTTTCTCCTTTCAATTCCCTAATTCTTTGCTTCATATACTTTGCAATTCTGTTAGTGTTCAAACTTTCAAAATCCACATCTTCTTGACTAAACTAAACCCCCTGTACAATTTTGAGATTTCTCTTTACTGCTGATAACATTTCTTAATGTGAAATTTACTTAGTCCAATAGTAATATAGCCATTCTCATGACTAATATGACTTTTTTCATTTTTTAATTTATCTATGTTTAGGCTTAATGTAGGGGATTTCTATAGTTAGCATATCCTTCAGATATTTTTTACCTAGTTTGATAATCTCTGCCCTTTACTTAAATTGTGTGGAACCACTAACATTCTCTGTAATTATTGATGTTTGGGTTTGGATCTACTGACTGTTTTTTACTTGTGCTACATATATATATGTGTGTGTGTATATATATATATGTATATATATATTTATATATATTTATATTTATATATATATATTTGAATTTGTTTTTAACATCACATGGTCACCTCCATCAACATATAATATTTTTAGTGACTGCTCAACTTTAACTTATTTCAGTCTACATTTAAATAACACTATATTATTTGATGAAAACTAAGACCCTTGCAATGATGTACTTATATCCCCTACTCCCTGCTGCTATGTACTATCTGTCATATATATGGCATTTATAAATCATAAACCTCACAACACATATTTTTGTTTTAATCAATTGCTTTTGTTAAACAACTATACTAAGGTATAATGTGTGTGTGTGTGTGTGTGTGTGTGTGTGTGTGTGTGTGTATAAAATAAAATTTGCTCATTTCATATACAACTCAATGATTTTCTAATAAACTTACAATTGTTCAATCATCACCAAAATCCAGTTTGAGAACATTTCCATCACTCCACAAAAATCCTTACATCTAGGGCTGGAGTGGTGGCTCAGTGGTTACAACACTTGCCTGGCATGCACAAGTAGACAGGTTTGAAACCCAGCACCACGTACACAACGAAGTGTCAGAGCAATGAAGGCCACATGAAAAACTAAAGTTGATTCATTCTCTCTCTCTCTCTCTCTCTCTGTCCTTCTTTCTTTAAAAAAAAAAATTCTTACACCTATTTTGAAGTCAATCCCTATTCTTACCCTCAGGAATGTCTAGCTCCATAAATTTGCCTTTGCTGGACATTTTAGACAAGTAGAAGCAAACAATATGAAGTGAGATGCCTCAGGACTCTATCCAATGCTCTGTGAATCACAAAGCTCTCATTCTGGCTGATGTAAGAAGCATTATACTGGACCCCGATTGAGCACTGAGTTTCCCTCAAAAACTTTCCAATGTCTCGTTTCCTGTTCTTGGGTAGTTTCTTTATGTGCAGTCTGCTGAAAACTCAAGGGGAACTCTTTGATAGGACTCTCCTCTCTACAACACTATACTGGAAACTCAACTCACCTTTGTCTTCCTGCAATTTCATCTCTGTTTCGTCAACTCATGGAGTCCTCTAGGCTCCAAGTGAGTTCCTCCTCCCTGATACACAGCCCAGAGACCCTGAGGGCTGGAAGCTAGGGCAATCACAGAGCTCACATCATTTGTTCCCTCCTTCATCAGGGACTACTGTCCATCATTATTAACATACTGTGTCTTGAGAACTACGGTTTCTACTTTTCCCCAATTATTGTTATTACTAATATTACTACTTTTGGTTATTTTAGAAAGTAGGCAGGAGAGTAAATCCAATACCCTATTTTCCATCTTGACTAAAAGTACAAGTTGAAAGTCTAAAAATTTTTTAATAATCACTCAAACACAAATAAATACCTACTTTTAGGATAGTGATTTTTATTACTGTAGTGATTCCTATTGCATCACCATTTCTTATTCTGGATTTTCTTGGTTTTTAAACTGTGGGACTACAACACCCTTTCATATATGTTTTATGTTCTGAAGTTACAATTATGAGATAGATTTGAGCAATGCCTATATATCATGTTGCAGAAACCCTTTGAATACGAACATCATTACTACTTTCAAGAAATTACCCAGGGAAGTCTCACAACAATCTAATTTTTATATGTAAAGATTAGTAGTTTAGAAAACATGAGATCACAATTCAAAGTGAGTTAACTATAAACTACCTATATAAATTGCTTAATATCATTATTGTAGTCACCTGTAACAGTAAAATTAGTACTAAGATCATGACTTTTGTGTTCTCCTCCCCTCTAGGTTCCTATACTTCACCCTAAAGAATTTTCTTTCTCTGAAGGCCATCTGTGCTTTTCAATGCCCACTGCTACCATTCTTGGTCCAGTTTTTAACATATCACCCAAAGCTTCATATGCCACTTGTCCCTTAAATGTATTCAGATTTACTGCCAAAAAAATTAAACTTCCTAAAATATTTTGACTTAAAAAGTCAAATTAAGTAATGTATAAGTACAAGTTCTCAATTTCACTCTTTCATCAGTATAAAAGTCAAAACACTTTAGTGTTAAGTTAAATTAATCACATCTCTGAAGAAAAGTTAAGAGGAATTATTATTTTGGCTCACATTTCTTATATTTACAAATACATCCACACCTGCTTCCACTGTGGTTTTTAAGGAAATACCTCAAGACAGAAAAATAACCCCCCAACTTCCTATTTCTGAAACAGAAACAACAAAATGCCAAATTAATCAAAGCAACACTATTTTAGTATTACCCTTACCAGTGCCTGGCTGACATTTCCACCAGTGGCGAGTGACTTGAAATGGCTGCTGTTATAGATCAACTGAACTTCTGAGATCTCCACTGTTTCCAGTTCCTCTTGTGTCTGCCGATCAATCACATGCAATTTCTCTACACTGTCTAAGAGCACAATTGTGCGTGAGTTTATCCACTGCAATTCAAGCATACAACAAAATACAAGTGAGGTCCAGCCCACATAATCATTCAGGAGAAGAAAGATTGCTGCTCAATTAAATTATATCAAGGACCTTATCTATTACTAACTTAACATGGCAACACAATCATGGCAAGAATCTAGTGACAGCACAGAGAAAAATAGTCCTGAATCTTCACATTGTTAAAACGACACTTTAATAGTGTAAGAGACTATTGACTGACCAAGAGCTATAATACAGTACAGAACATATGAGATTTTACAAGATATTTTTAAAGGCGCATCGGCACAAATGACTTCCGTACAATGACAAATTTTACATTTCTGCTTTTTATATTAATGAAACTAAAGGGCAAATTCAACTTCATTAACCTACCTGGTCAGAGGAAGACTATTAGCATTGAAGCAATACATATTATTAAATAGAAGCTATTTGAAATATGTAGTTCCTTCCAAATATCCCTAAAAATTATGGGAGCATTGTCATTCTATCATTTTGTATCTTCTAAATTTTCTTTAACATGCACTGTTGTAATTTTTAAAATACTAACTTAATAATTTAAAAAAATCTTTAAAATATCATTTTGATAAATTTCTTGAGTTATGTGTAAATTAATTTTTAAAAAAAAAATAAAAAAATTAGGAGGCTGGAGCAGTGGCGCAATGGTTAAGCCTTGCATGCACAAGTACAAACTCCACACCACATACATAATGAAGTGTCAGAGCAACGAAAGTCATGTGAAAAACTAAATAAAAATTGATTCTCTCTGTCTGTCTGTCCATCCGTCTGTCTCTCTCTCTCTCACTCACTCACTGTCCTCCTCTCTTTTAAAAAAAAAAAAAGTTTGGGATTTTGGACTGGAGAGGTTGCTCAGTTGCTCAGTGGTAGGGCACTGGCTGGCATGTGTGAATACCTGGATTCAATCCCCAGCACCATATAACAAAAATAAGAAGAAAAAATAAACAATATTGTCTCTTTCTGTCCTCTCTTTAAAAACAAAGTCCCACACTGAGTTGTATATGTGGTGCTGGGGTTCAAACTCAGCTCCTCACACATGCCAGACAAGTGCCCTACTGCTGAGCCACCTCTCCAGTCCATTTTCTCTTTCAAAAAAAAAAAAATCTATTTCATCTGTTCATGAAAAACTGTATATTACAAAGGTTGAAGGAAAAACTTTTATTTAGTTTTATTACTGGAAAAATTAGGTTTTTCCCTTAAATTTAGGGCTGTCTATATTCATGTGTATACAGAATGTTTCACTGGGTACCAGATATTGATATGCTAAAAAAAGTAAGGAGAAAAATTCAGAAATTTAATTCCACTATTCTCAAAACTAATACACTATTTGAAAAATAAAACAATAAAATCTGATATAACAAGAAATCTTTTTAAACCAAAATGTCAATCAGAACTACGATATAAGGTATAAAAAACTCAACAAATTTTTTAACCACAGGAATAGTAATTTAAGCTCCTGAACTCATTAGGACAAGCTCAGAAATATAAAAATGTGTTTACAGAGAAAGTGGGGCAATGATCCTAAAGAAACCCATACAAATTCTTCTGAATCCAGACTCCCCCTTGAACTAATCTGGACATTAAAGAAAACTTTGGGAACTGGAGCGGTGGCTTGGTGGTAACGGTGCTTACCCAGCATGCACAAGTACATTGATTCAAACTCCAGTACCCACGTACACAACTGAGTGTCAGAGCAACAAATGCCATGTGGAAAAAGTACACAAAAATTGATTCTCTCTCTCTCTCACTGTCCTTCTCCCTTTTAAAAAAAAAAAGAAAGAAAGAAAACTTTGCCCAGTGTTGTCTGTGTTCAGCAAGACACCAGGCCAAAAGGCAATAATTATATAGCATCACACTTCATTCAACATAAGCAGGACTTCTAGCTAGCTAGCTATCTCTATCTATCTGTCTATCTATCCATTCCTAAAGGTCATAGATCATGGCAGAGTCCTGGTAGCTCTAATACACTATGGATTCAAAACAACTGTATGAAATAAATGGTGGCATTCAATTTGAATGATACTCACAGTAAAGTTGATGAGGTCATAGTATAAGTGAAGGTGCTTTTGTTTAGTAACATGTATGGCTCCAGATTCATCTCTCTTAACCTGATGATGAAAGGAAAACAATCTTAACATCAGTTACTGTTTGAGGAATCATTAAAAACATTTAATTTTACACTACTTAGAGATTCCCTTCCAGTGTAGACAAGCTCCAAATATTGATAATTAGAGAACTATTATATTGATAATATTGATAGAGATGATTACATAAATGAAAAAAAATCATTTGCTCCATGATCTGTACCAAAATTCAAGCAATGTCTGGCTAGTGGTTTAGTTGTCGGTATTGGCAAATGCTATATGATTTTCATTCTATCAGAACTCCAAATAATCTAACTCCATCACATC